>JAFVLL020008016.1:26399-67095 GCA_021397915.2 Tor tambroides | reverse complement strand
CCCAGTCAAGGATGAAAAAGGGGGCGAGCAGAGCAGAGTGGGACCGGAAAAGTCTAGTTCAATCTGATGACCCGTACACATCTCGGGTCCCCAGTTGAATTTGGGCTCCCCAAAGGTTTGCGGCTTACTTGTGCAGTCATTACTCAAATCACATTAGCCCTGGGGCAGCTTTACAAACACAGATTCTGGCCCATGGATAAGCTGATATAATAAAAAAAAAAAAGTCATAACAACACACACAAAAAATGGTGTAGGATTTACTGTAAAACAATGTTCACTCAGAAATTGCCAGTAAATTACAAAGAAACAGCAAGTGAAATTTTGAAGCAGAAAGACTAAAATAGTATTTTCTTTTAGCAATATTCACAACTTTGAAAATCATTTTTATATGATGTATAGGTACATTTATACAAAATATATAATATTTAAATATAGTCACTAATATATATTTATATAATTATCAGCAACAATCATGACCATTTCTTAAGATTGCAATACAAAATCTTCAAATTACATTCTCAGAGTAGATTCTGAACTTCAGAACTCCTGCTTCAACAACTTTTGATGTTACAATAGCATACCGAACATGATATATTCTATAATCTATAGTTGCTTTTACTAATCTATAGTTGCTTTTAAACCAGCACCATCCTGAAGTGACAGGCCAGGACTCTCTAACAAAAGCAGTGGTTTAAATCCCACAAACCTGTCTGACTTTCAAAAGAAGGGCTTTGGCATCCCAGATAAAATGTGAATGCGGATATCAAAATGGACGAAACCCTTTGAGGGGAAAGCGCTCAAGTTTTGAGGTCTAAAATAGTCTAATTAACCCTTATTACACAGAGTGGCTATTTGAATGCAGTGAGTAACCTGAGACCTCTCTTGGGGGTCAGAATCTTTTAAAGGCACAGTGGCCGGTACAAAAGGTCCAGCGCACCTTTAATCTTGAACCTCACCGACAGGAAATATCAGCCTGGCATCTTGCCCTCAACTTGCCATGGATCTCCTTTATGTGGCCACACACATTATTGAGGGCTGTGATTCTGCTATCATTACAATATAAAAGGTGAAGAGGACCAATGGTTCTTTATAAGACAACCTTAAGTAAACCATATGAAGGTAAAAAAAAAAATGTAAACACTAAACTTTTAAAACAGCAATACTGGCTCAGCCAATTGTGTGAGTTTAGGGCGGGACTATGTGTTTGGCTGACCAATGGCAGACAGAGAGTCTGTTTGCACTATTACTGATAGGACATTCTATACATTTCAAATTTAAGAACTCACCATAGTAAATCTAATAAAGAGTAATTTACAAGTGTGACGTAAAAATGCTTGTAATTCCTTTTATATTGTTTTCTTTCTGTAGTATATCTTCCTTACTCTACTCAGATCCAACACAGAGATAAACAGAGACCCCTCACTCATCTTTCAACATCAAGATTAACAGACTCCCAACACTGTGACTAAAAAGCTATTTGACTGACATGTAGAAATACACTTTTCCTTAAGGGTTTGCTTATCAGAAGATTTCATACCACAATCCTGCCTGTTTCACATACTACAGCAGTTGTAAAATGATGTGGCGAAATAACCCACTAGTTACTGATTAGCCACTGTCTCATGCTGTGGGACTGTTTGCACTAAGGTCTGTGGTATGACCTGTAGCGTGACCTGTATGCATGACGTCAGAGAAATATCTGGAAGAGTAAAAGATATCTGGCAGGTACTCAAGTCATAATTTGCTTTACATAACCTTTCTGTGGGAATCTGTATTTGAATAGCTTTTCAGATTTGCCCCATGCCCACAAGAGGGCAGCAAGAGCTATGGGGGCAATTAACTCAAGATTACTGCACATGGATCTAAGCACACAAAATGCCTCAGGGATTTTATCATACATGGGCATCAAAATGCATGGCCATTGAAAGAGTCTTTTCAAACACTGAATGTTGACATCATAAGGTGAATGACCCTTTTTTGTGTCAATATTTCTACACTGATAAATCGTATGACTTTCGAGGTTTCTAAATGTGCATTCCATAACTCTAACAGTGTCTGTGACCTCTCTTATCTGCCTGGCTGCAAGTCATCCTTTTTAAATGTTTATGCATTTATTGTTGAATATAAAACCTTTACGGTTTTTTTTCTTTTAAAAATGTTTTTCTTAATATTTTACATAACAACTGTACTTTATTTTACATTTCTAACATACAGTTAATTAATGTATATAGTACTTTGCATTCCTTTTCCTTTAAAACTATATATCTATAAAAAAAAAAAAATTGCAGTGGAAGAACATGCGGTTGTTCCGCTGTAAGTCTCGCAGATAAACCCGTCATCTTGTGGGACTGGGGGACACGGGCGGGGCTTCCCTATACGCCACACCCTTTAACTTTTGAATATTAAAATTACGCATTCGTTTGCCACCCCCATTAACTGAACTTGGTGTATTGAATGCGCAGTCAGTCAGTCGCGGACAAACGCTCTCATGGCTTCTGTGTAATGTATACCCGCCGCTGAGAGAGAGAAGAATAAGAAAGATAAGAATTTCAGATACGCTGGGATAATAGGAGGCAGTTTCCTACACGTTGGAAAATAGTCTTCTGAAAGAAATAAAGTTGTTCTCCACCCGTGCATGTTAAATCGGGGAGTACATTAGAGCCGTGAGGCGGCTAGAACTTCTGAGTCTCAAAGCAACACCAACAAGAAGGCATGATTGTGCGACGGAGTTCAGTATTTTCTGCTTTTTACCTTCATGCCTTTTTGTTATGCTTGCCGACGAAGGTGAGTCTGTTTTAAATAGCTGAAATGTTTTTTTCTGTCTTTGTGTTATTTATTTTCAACATATATGACATAAAACCTATGTATTATAAAAGCATGTATATATTTTGACAAATATCTAAAGTGTGATATAAAAACAACCTTGTTTGGACCTCTCAAAAGCAGTGCAAACGGTCTGCATGGTTCGATCTGACACTTTCAGATTGGCTGACAAGTTTAGCTATTCCACAAAACGAGACCAATTTGATTTCTCTGCACTTTATATACACGGATTTAAAGTTTTTCTTCTCAACAGGTGTCTGACGCATCGGGGCACTTCGAGCTGGAAATCGTATCGATGCAGAATGCGAAAGGCGAGCTGCAGAACGGCTCGTGCTGCGACGGCGAGAGGAACCCGGCGGATCGCAAATGCACGCGGGACGAATGTGATACATATTTCAAAGTTTGTCTGAAGGAATATCAATCGCGAGTTTCCGCGGCTGGGGCTTGCAGTTTCGGAACTGGATCTACGCCCGTTCTCGGTGGGAATAAATTTTCGACCAAGGGAACGCGGAGTGAAAAGTCAAGGATTGTTTTACCCTTCAGTTTTGCGTGGCCGGTGAGTAGATGTCCCATTTCTTGTTTTAGAGCATAATTAATGTGGTCATAGCGGGTTATGATGACGCAACTTTGGTGATACATCGTAGCAATGTTTCGATCCACGTGTGCGGTTTGTCCAGGAGTTTATACCTGCTCGGTTTAGTTGTGTGTGTGCATGACACCGTAAACAAAAACAACAACTCAGAGGTCTTCATTACACTACTCAACAGTTTGTTTACTGATGAATAAAGTCGAGTTGAACGTGATAACATTTAAATGTTAAACGGATGTAAGCAAAGATGTCTCCTTGGGGAAACATTTATGTCTTGATTATATTTTCCTGCCATGTTGACAGTGGCCTGCAGTAAATTCACTCCTCATGAAGCTCCTTTCAGTGTCTCCTTTTTGGCAGTCAGCTAACTCTGTAAATAAATACATCAAATAAACCTCTTAATTTGTGTCACTGCATTAGAATGCAAATAAAAGAAGATTTGATTGGTGTGAAGCACATGAGCTGAAGCTCCACAGAAGAGAGATTAACCATGTTTGTCTTGCAGCTCTAAAGAATTTATGAGTTGACTGTGCTCTCTTGAAATGGTAGTCATCTCTTTAAGGGGCTTTTAATAACCTGTGTTATCAAGCCAGTCTAAACTGCAGGTGATTTGCAGTAAACCTGTGTGTTATGATATGCAGCCGTGTAATAGAATCCCTACTGTAGTATGTAGTGTGATGTCTGCCAACATTTAGGCTGTATTAACTAAATAAATTGTGGGCCTGTGGACCCCTGAGGGTCCCTGAAGGTACTCCAGGTGGGTCAATGGAGAATGTAAGCTAGATAAAACATACTTTTTTTAGGAGATTTCTGACTATGACTATATGTTATGTAGTGATGTTAGTTAATATTCTTAATGAAAGTGTTACTCTGAGAAAATCTAGCTTTATTTATAGTCAGGGTCACAGGGTTGGCTGACAGTCTGGTTTGGGGTGGTAAACCTTGGTGTAGTGTAACCTTAAACTGGTAGCAATACCTTTGTTGGGGCTATTTTAGTGGTATTGATCTACTTGATACAGTTTTCTGGGATTCCCTATTCAGAAATAGATATTCCCAGGATTCCCACAGTCCTGGAAAACATGAAAATGTCAGGGAACGTGATTTTGAGGCCTGTAAAAGTATAGTCAGTTAATCAAATTTTAAAAGTTGTGCAACAGTTGTGAACATTTGAATGGTTAGAAAGTGTGGGAACCCTGTGTTCATGTTAATTTCTCAGGAGCTCTTGACTGTGGGGACGTTGAACTGTCCTTTCGTACGTTCTGTTGGCGTGAGTGCTTGTGCACCTGCTCGCTTGATGATGTCATTGTGGATACATTCTCAGCGGGGTCAAAATGATTTAAAAAAAAATCAAAGGACGAACTGTCGGTCTGACAAAGAAAACGTGTCCCTGTTTGAACTGTTCGCCCCAGTGAGCTGCCCACCTGTCCAGTATGTGAACTAGATGGTCAGTGGTCATGTGTTGATCATGTAACACTTCAGCTATTTTTGTAATGTGCACTTCCAAAGCATACTGCAAATGGTTTCTTTTAATCATCAAAATTATGATAAAATCTAAAATTACTATATAGCACAGTTCAGTCAGTTGCTAATTATTTTTCGGTTGGCAGCTGGGGAGAGTTGAACTTTAGGCTTTTTGTCAGTCACGGCTGACTGGAGACTAGGTATGGCACCTTTTAACTTTGCAACTCTCGGTAATTACTCTCAGCAAGTTCCCAGACACAACAGCCAAATCTCGTCGCCAAACTTTAAATGTTTCATTTACAGGAATACCACCCATTTATTTTGCACCTTTTACTGCATTTGATTGCCCCATGCTTTTAGTTTTAGAGAGGGGTGTAGAGAGTAAAAGAGAGAGAGAGAGAGAGAGAGAGAGAGAGAGAGAGAGAGAGGGTTTTAGGCATGGCCCACCCAGACAGAGCCAGCTTCAGCGAACATGAAACAGGGGGTGACAATAGCCGGCCAAACTGGCTACAGGGAGGATTACTGTGCATAATGGAGCCAGTCCAGGAATAATGCCGGCCCAGGGCAAGCAACAGGAAGCTGCGTTCGACTCAGCAGTGATGAGATCGGCTCCTAGACAAACCCGCCCCAGCCCTGACCTTACTTCTCATACTGGCCGTTTCAGCAAATTACAGCGCTGCTCTCTGGCCCTGTGGCCCTGAATGCACCTGGGGCCTGTCTGCTCAGCATGAGCCAAAAAGCTGGTTCACCAACAAATTGGATAATTCCTTTTTTCCTGTCCCATCTTCCATTCTGTTTAATAGCCTGTGAACCCGTTCCCTTTTCCTAAAAGCCAAACTAGTATTTCTGTGTATTTAATTCATGTCCCTTTCAAAGTAAACACAGAAGTAATCCAAACCATATTTTAAAGTCTTTCTTTTGCTTTTCTGAGCACATTCTGTCAATTTCTCTTATGCTGTTGGGAAAGACAGCAGGCGGAGGGTTGGTCGATGTGGGAATAAAATGCAGGTGAACCATCCACAAGCCTGAGGGAAAGAGCTACGGGCAGCTAAGGGGATAATGACATGCTTTATACGCTCTCCTCTGATGTGGCACTTAAGCGCAAATTACTCAAGTCGTAGAACGGGGAAATGCATCATTTGTCTTTTTCTCACCCTTGTTAAGGTCTTGAATGAGGTATTGTTAGGCCATTGTAAAGTATTGTGATACTGATGTTTGGTTGAGCTAACTTTTCTTAATCACCTCGCACACGACTTAATTTAGATTTACGATGTTACCAGGAAACGTTTTGTTGTATTGAGATGTCTAATCTTGAATACGCTCCCTTTGACTGGATACCTGACAGCTGATGTGCTGTTTGATCCGATTCTCTCCTCAGTCCCTGCCCGCGATCACCTTCCTGAGTGACAGGAGATTAGATGGCTGCCAGTAGCGCTTGTGTGCACACAGGTGACTGACAGACCTGTTATCAAGGAAGCCTGTCTTATTTTCCACGCCAGAGAGAGCAGTGAATGATTGTCAAAAGCTTTCCCTGCGAGCCCCCCTTATCTGCGGCCACCACTCCTGATAGGAATCTCTCACAAAAAAAGCCTTCCTTCTGTGATTGCACTTCCAGAAAGGCACAAAAGGGCGGCTAACTTCTTGGTCATAGTCTAGTTTTCCAAGCTGCTAATGTAAACCCTGTTGACTTTGATTGATTGGAATCTGGCGGAGTACATCTGGAGCCATTGTTGAACGTTTGTCACTCTACATGTCAGCCTCTCCTTATTAGCAATCACACTTTTACCAGCGGAGACAACACTCGATAGATTCCCACAGCAAGCGAGTGTGATAAAAGCAAAAGAGCCTCAGCTGTTTGTAGAAGCCGACTACGTCCCATATCAGAGCTCAGGGGGTTTGGGACCAAGTGTAGAGCTTTATCAGATGTCTGTGTAGGCCTAGAGCGATAAGGCAAAAGCAGTGTAAAGTTTGGGAGTCTGCTGATGGGGATAGTGAGAGTTCAGTGATGACACTGAGGTCAGTGACAAGCATGGGAAAAATGAACCTGGCAGCAGCAGGCATTTAGAGCTGATAACCAGATTGTGAGTTATGGAGTGAGATCCACAGTGGCCCTTTTCTTTAAAACCTCCCCTGCTGCTCACTGAAAAACGGTAATTGTTTGAATTGTTTAAATCATTTTAAGGCACAAAACTTTCCTGTAGCTCAAAGAGTAGAGCATGTCGTTAGCAATGCCAAGGTCGTGGGATTGGTTCCCAGAGAATGCATGAACTGATACAAAAAAATTTGCCTGCAATGCAATGCAAGTGGATCAAAAGCATGTGCCAAATGCATAAATGTAAATCTAAAACTGAGTAATGTAAGGAAAAAACAATTGCTTAGGTTACTAAGTCCATCACCTTTTTTAGTTGCTGTCCTGTTTCCCCTGATCTGATGGTAGGTTCTGCTAGCTCATGTCCGGACATGTCCGTTATATATGGCAGGGGGCACTTTCAAACACACTGTGTGGAAGTGCAGGGCAGCTGAAATCAGTGAGTTGTGTGCTTGATATACATAAACTGGCAAGATTTGTTAATTCAATGGTGGCTGTGAATCAGCGATGTTTGTGTTCACAATGCGTTCAAGTGTGGACAAGGAGAGAAGGTGACACAGCTTGCATCAAATAAACTGATATTTGTACCCCTATATCAAACTGATATTTGATAACCATAAACATGGTGACTGTGAGATGGCTGAGTAACAATTAGTGAGCTTTAGTAGTGTAATAAGTTATATTAATGGGCTTTTTATGCCTTTATGGGGACAGGACAGTGGAGGGATGACAGGAAAGCATTGGGTGGAGAGAGGGGAGAGGGATCGGCAAAGGACCTCGAGACGGGAATCAAACTCAGGTCGCTGCAAGCGCAGTTGCGCTGTATGTCGGCGCACTAACCACTATTGGTGCCGACTTTATTTTTTAAATTTATTTTAGGTATTTTAGCCCCTGTGCTTTAATTTGGACATTTTGCACAGTAAAACTTTCTATCCTTAAAACTTGTATCTTTTAATTGAAACACCACCTCTATATGCAGAGATGGATGTTCTTGGCTGTTGTATCTTGGCCATACATGCTGATTTTTGGGAAATTAGTTTAAAATACTTTCAAAAATGTCTTGACTAAATATGTCTAATCAGGACTCAAAACTTGGATATTAAAATATACAGTTTAGCACATCCTATTTGTGTACCTTTTAGGAATGCACAATATATCAGCACCTTAATGTTTTTTTAATTATAATTCATCCAGTTGATACTGGCTATATATTTCCCAAAATTAGATATACAATTGTGCATGCTAATTTCAGACTTTTATAGTTTTACATTTAGATGCCTAAATTCATTTCTAGCATTTAAAATTGCTGATTTTAGCTTTGTTTCATTTATTATTTATTTAGACAAAATAGTGTAGAATTTTAGAGTATAGAAAGTTGTATTGTAGTATTGGCTAATCTCTAGAACCACTTGACTGACATTTTCCACTTGAGGTGCTGCTTTGTTTTGGCGACGTTGTTATCTTGATATTCTTCAGGTCATCAAGATCCGAATGACCCAGACTAATTTTAGCACTTTGTACAGTGAGAAGTGTTGTGTGTTGGTTTGTTTAAATGGTCTGGTGTAGGGGACTCAGGATCAATCGTTGCTGCAAACGGACAGTGAGAACGTTGGTGATGTTGGAAATTCCATGGTCCCTCGTCAAGTGTACGAGTGTGTGAATCTCACAAGTAGATGCCGAAAAGAGACGCTTCAGTTCTGGCACAGGCACGTTCACACGCACACTCGTTTTCTCTCATATGCTTCTGCTTTTTTCGATCAACTTCTAACACTAAATCCTAGATATGGAAACTCATTTTATTCTCTCAGGCGGAGTAATCTCTCTCTTTCTCTCTCTCTGTGACTCTTGTTACCTGATACCGGTGAGAGCCATGATGACCTTAAGTCAGACAAAGCGTTTCAGAAGTGCTGAAATGTAGCCAAGCCCTCCAGAGATCTCGGGCTGCATTGGAGTCATGCTAAAAGCAGCCCACCCCCCGCAACTCCCTCAGATCCTCACTCCACATTCCTCTCCGTGGGGAAAAAGAGGAACAAAAACGCAAAACACAAAAGACCTGAAAGCGAGAAGTGAAAGGGGATTTTTGTGGGTTTTTCAAAGAAACATGTTCACTTTCAACCTTCAGTTTTCTTCTCCTTCTCGTAACTCTTTCTGTCATGTGAGGTAATTATGCAGAATGGACATTAGTGGGAATTTATTAGTATGTATGTACTATATAAGGAATTCAATGGAATAGATAACAAAAATATATTTTTAAATATAAACCTTGGTAGAACCAAGGAGGTCTATAATACTTGGACAGCACTGGACTGTTAGCATTCCCATTGCTCAGCTGGTACAGAAAAGAAGTCTACAATTTGATTTCCACTACCATTGCTCAAGAGCATCTGCATACATTAGCCAATAACCTGAGCCATAAATGTCATTCGACTAATCACACGATGACATCAGCCAACCAACAACTCTGTGACTGGCAGAAAAATGACATCATCAAGACTGCTGATTGGCTGATGGTGCCACAAGAACATTTACAATCCCAAACTTTTCAATGGGAAAAATAGTTTTTTGCCCTCTAATGGTGTAGTTATGACATCTACCAGTGGGTTACACTCTCCAGCCAAACCTTTACCTCTTGGGTCAAACTGTGGTATTCTTGGAGTACCATGTAAATAATGTGGTACGAGGATATGAATCATTCATTTTCATTGTATATATTAAAGAACCATGATGCAGCCATCCAATTCCATCACTGTGTTGGATAGATGCTTCCTTCCAATTTGTTAGTCCGCAAATTAAATGGCTGCTTTGGATAATAAAGTTAGTACTAAGATAGAAGGACTTCTTTGAGTGTACAAAATGTTGGACCTAATGTCCTTACAATGACGGCTGAACTGATGCCAAATAACTGTCAGTGAGAATAACATGACCCAGTGATTCAACTCTACTAGACCCTCACACATAATAAACACACACATGTAAAAGAAGTCTGAGGTTTGTCATTTCTGGAAATTTCATTATTATCTGGGGAAAATTTTCAGAATGGAGAGAAACAGCCTGATGCTGCAATGTTCAAGCACAATGAAAAGCCTAAATCTATTTAATTTGTTTTATTTGCTTATTACTTGTTCTGAATTTCCATTTTATGTATGTAATCATTTTATATTTTATAATCTTTAAAAAAGCAGATTTCATCTTTAATCTCATTTTATTTTAATTATGATTTTTTTTTTGCTGCATTCCTTGCATGAAAGTTGCTATACAAATAAAGCTTATTATTACTAATATTAATATATTTCTATTAATTATTATTAAAACTTTTGTAAAGAAACAGCTCAAATTGCATGTTAATACAGTAGTTTAATTTCATGTGCACAAGCAAATATGTTTGAATTAACTAATTTGTTGATTAAATAATAATATGAAGTGTCACTCAGGTGTACTGTGAAGGTTAGAGAGCTGCTTAGTTATTTCAATTGGTTGAACAACAGTCTACCACAGTCATATTACCAAAACATGGATGCTTGTTGATCTATTCTGCCAGTCATTGTTTAAATTGTAAAGATGGTGATACTGTATCTGCCCACAGTTTCAGGAGAGCACTACCAGATAAGGTGAAGTTTGTATTCTTCTTCTGATCTTTCACGGCACATTTCTCAGCATGTCCCCATGGTCACATTTTGTCATTGGTGTTTATTGGTTACGAGTCAAGGTCCCTGACTAAAGCTCTGTTGATGTAAAATGATCTTTGATGTTTCTTTGTTTTGGTTTCATTGCTGACTGCATATGTGTTTTTCTCTTTCAGAGGTCCTACACGTTGATAGTGGAGGCCTTGGACTTCAATAACGATACCACCAGTGAAAGTGAGTAGCATGATCTTTGGCTGTTTGTTTTGCTCTTTGTTTTTATTCGCTTTTTGGTTGATATATTGTGTTTGTTTTGTTTGTTTCTCTCTTTGTTCTTTTTTGTTTTCTTGATTTGTTTGTTTCTGTTTTTGTTTTGTTTTATTTTTTTCTTTGCATAACTTTTTTTTTGTTTGGTTTAAACTGGGAAATGTAAGAATTTAAAGTTTGTTTTGTTTTGTTTCTTCAGCATAACATTTTTTCTTTTGTTTAAACTGGGAAATGTAAGAAATTAAAGTTTGTTTTTGTACCATTTCCGCTCATAGCATGCTAGTCTTAAACCAAATGTGCTGACAGGTGTGTGTGACAGGACAGGGAAGAGAAGAAGAGGAAGACTCTGTGTGTGTGTGTGTGTGTCTGTGAGAAACATTGTTGAGGGGGCCTCATGCTTATGAAAATGTTTCCGAATACCTGATGACTAATGGCAGGTGTTGGCAGTCAAGGTCTCACGGCCTCTCTGTCACGGTGCATAGCTCAAGCACAAGGTTATGTTTGCTATAACCTCTCTCTTCTTACACCTCAACAGGGCTTAACACTCCAGAAACAATCCCATTTAGACACTAAACTGAGTCTGGTGGAGTTCATTTGAATAGCTTTTCTGGGTTGTGTTACCATTAATTCTGATATAGCGACTTTCAGCCATGATTCAGATATTCTGAGTTCATAGATTTTGTTGCAGAAAAGCTTATGCTGAAGTTGTACTCTTGTCCTGTACTCTAAAGTATGTATCAGCGTATAGACTGAATATGCTAATAGTTTCTCTTATCCTAGAACTTGTCATTTTACTCTTTGTATTGGTTGTGCCCTGCTACATTTTAGAGGTGTTTGTTTCTGTTTATTGGACTTTGAAGCTTTGAATGAAATATTGAATCTGGAAATGCCAAAAACATTCTAAAACATTTATATTGTGAAATATTAGTACAAGTTAAAAATAACTTTTTTCTATTTTAATATGTTACAATATAATTCATTCCTTTGATGGCAAAACCGAATTTTCTGCAGCCATTTATCCAGTTTTCAGTGTCACACAATCCTTCGTAAATCATTCTATTATGCTGATTTGGCACTCAAGAAACATTTCCTATCATTCTCTATGTTGAAAACAGTTGTGCTTCTTAATATTTTTGTGGAAATTGATGAAAATTTTTATTTGGTAACACGCTGGATTAGGGAACACATATTCACTATTAACTAAAGAGTTTTCCCTCAATTATCTCCTAATTTGCTGCTTATTGATAGTAAGTAAGGTAGTTGTTGTAGTAGTTATGATTAGGCATGGAGTAGGGTTAAGGGATCTAGAATTTGGATGATGGTCATGCAGAATAAGGCATTCATTTATGCTTTATAAGTACTTATAAACAGCCAATGTGCTAATAATATGCATGATTGCAAGCAACTAGTTAACACTGAATAGTTTTACCTAATCCCTAGTATTACCTTTAATTTCTTAAAAAACAAAACAAAAAAACTTACTGATCCCAAACTTTTTATTGGTTATATATCAAATATAGAACTAATATAGGCCTATATCCTATATATTAGTATATGTCCTTAGTAGAGTTTGTTTTTCATTTTTTGCGAGCAACTCTCCTTATTCCTTCTCCTGAGGGTGCAGAGTTTTTTTCTGTCAGTTTAATGTGACTTCCTCACCCCACAGTGAAGTGGATCAGGCTGCAGGTAGTAAAGACGTGACACTTGGCTCTGTCTGCAGGCTTCAGGGTGCAAGTGAAATGCCACAATGACCCTCTGCATTCCAGAGTCCTATGAGCTATAGGCCCACCTGGCTTCCATAATATAATCTCTTTTCACTCTTTCTACCTCCTCTAGGAATAATTCTACCCATGTTGCATCAGTTTGCAGAGAACTTTAAAGATAAGTGTTTATGTGAAAGGGAGGAATAGACATTTCACAGTTCCCTGTTCTAGTCATATTCAGGAAAATGGTGAAAGATGTGAGCTGTCAGCTTACCTCATTTTCTGTGGGTAGAAACAGCACAGCTAGGAATAGAGATGGGAAATATAACCAAAGTTAATTTTACATCACTGTAACAAATACAGAATACCATTATAGTTTAAATGTATATACTATTATAATAAAGTTTATATATAGCCTAATAAATAGGCATGTGGTACTTAATATGTTGAAATAAAACTGAATATTCACTGGATACATATTGGAACATATTGAAAACAAATATCTAATAATTCAAAAATTCAGTTAAAAATCAAGGACTCAAAACATTGAATCTAACAATTTAAAATGGACTTCTGATTGTATTAGTCATGTTTGTCTAAAACGGCTGCAAAAAGTGTATACTTTTGTTGACATTATGCCTAACAAACACCCCTTGATAACAAGGTTTTCAGCATTTTGACTTGTTTTGGACATGTTTGGTTCTGTATTTTCAGTCCTGCCCACCGACAGCCACAGATATTAACTGTCTGTGGTATAAACATTACTTCTACCACATTTCTACTGTCAAATGTACAGAATATGCTGTCATGATGACCAGGACTGCGTTTCGGACAGCATTGTAAACCTAAGTAGATCATAGAGACCAGTGGTGTTTTTGAGAAACACAGCCCAGCCCTAGTTGGGAGTATAAGAATTTAAGGATAAAATCTGTGGGTGAGTGGGCGGGTGTTTGATTGTGGTTGAAATTGTTTGAAGGGAATACTTAGTTTACTAGTATTTACATACATTTATTTCCAGTAAGTGTCTCTCAGATTCTACATTCATCAGGGGTTTTCAAACTTGATGCTATTTACAAAAATGCATTCGTTTACACAGAATGCATTTTTGAATTTGACTTTGTTGCTTTTCCATTGTTTTTCTATATAAATATGTGATAGATGTGTTTGACCATTGAACTCGCAACTTTTTCGATTTTTGCTTTGTTTTTGAATGTCCCCTTACATCGAAAAAAAAAAAATATTATGGGAGATATATTATAAAAGCAAATTAAAAATGTAAAAATTAACATTACAATTTACTTTGCCATTTTACCAAATCCAAAATAAACGATTAAAATAGCTGGAAAAATTCAAAATAATTGAAATAAGTATTAGTGCTAATTTAATACCATTTTTTCTGTAATTTTTCATGGACCCCCTCGTGGCCACCTGGGGTGAATATGTCACAGAGAGAGAGAGAGAGAGAGAGAGAGAGAGAGAGAAAGTGAGCAAGACAGTGTTTATTTGTGATGTCATGAGTCCTGGCTGCTAGTAGGATTACATATTGTTTGCACAATGTAATTAATAGTGATTGTGGCTTTTCCTTCAGCTATAAACATGAGGGGTCATTTAAGGCCAGCGATATCTGTGAGCAACTAGATATCGAGACATTAAAGTTTCTCAGTTAATCTTTAACTCTTTGAATTGTGTGTGGTGTTATTGTGTCAAGGGCTTTCTAATTGTTACACATTGACTGTTCAGGTGGAAAGCTCATTGAGAAAGCGTACCACTCTGGGATGATCAACCCAAATCGACAATGGCAGAGGCTGACCCACAACGGCCCCATCGCTCAGTTTGAGTACCAGATCCGGGTGACCTGCGATGAACACTACTATGGCTTTGGCTGCAACAAGTTTTGTCGGCCACGTGATGAGTTTTTTGGACATTACACCTGTGACCAGAATGGCAACAAGACCTGCCTGGAAGGATGGACGGGTCCTGACTGCAATACGGGTGAGCAAGTAGACTAAATTACTGCCAGTGTTTTGTTTTTGTTTTTTTTATTTAGTTTATCTAAAATACAGTAAAAACAGTAAATTTTTGAAAATATTATTGCAATGTAAAATAATTGTTTTTTTATTTTAATATATTTTAAAATGTTTGGGGTTTTTTTCTGTGATGCAAAGCTGAGTTTTTATTAGAAATTGCTTTAGTCTTTAGTGTCACATGTCACTTCAGAATATATTCTTAAATACTGATTTGGTGCTCAAAAATATTTTATTATGTTAAAATTATTGGTGCTTAATATTTTTGTGGAAACAAATATTTTTTAGGATTCTTTAATGAATAGAAAGATTTTTAAAAAAAGCATTTATTTAAAATATAATGTTAAAGTCTTAAGTAATCTTTTAAAAATCCTAATGACCCCAAACTTTTGTACATTTTCCAATTACTGTATACTCAACTCTAAATTATTATTATTCCCAAGTCTAATTTCTGTACAAAGATTTTTTTTAATCTTTATTTAACAATGATGAAGGACAGGAAATTTCACCAATTTCATTGATTTGGGCATCCCTGAATGCATCTGATAATGAAGTAAAATGTTTTGCAAACTGTTGACTCAAACACTTGCCATTTTAAGAGGCTGGTGGGTGAGGGTAATAGTTTGGAATAAGCCGTGAACAGAGCACAGCACCCGAAGCCTGACGACAGGACTCAAATTAGAGTAGGATTCAGTTAGGGATTTGAAAGATTCCCGCCCCATACATTGCCAAAATGTTTTCATGGGTGAACAGGGGACGTTGAGGCCCATAGTATATCTTACATGGCCCAGCGAGGATGGGGAACAAACTTACTCTCATTCATTCCCACTCTTTCTGTTTTCCAGCGATCTGCAGACAAGGTTGCAGCACTGAACATGGATCTTGTAAGCAACCAGGTGGCTGCAAGTGAGTTATTTGCAATATTATTTGCAACATTTCTGTGGCATTTCCTGCAAAAAAGTACTTTACTCTGTCACCAGGTTTATTTTGTCCTCAGCCTTGCTCTTTAACGTTTTGAGCAACAAGTCAAGCTTTGTTAAAGTGTGAAAGATGCAACAGTACAAGCTTTCACCGCAACTAGAGACTCATGGTTAAATCTTGTTAGAATCCAGGGTCTGATAGCTCAAGCTCTGTTTCTGGTCCACAGATAATGACAGCACAAATTACTGACATCCACCTCCAAATATTCCAACATGGTTGCCGTTTAGCAGTGAGACGGTGTCAATAAGGGCATGTTGTAAAGACAACTGAAGCACAAAGCTATTTTTAGCCATTTAATGTTTTGCTTTTGTCTGGTGAGATGTTGAAGCCTTATCTACAAACCATCATCTGCCAAGTTCAATCTTTAATTGGGTTTTAAAATGCACTGTTTGTTTTAATAATGATGTATAAATTTGGCCACAGGGGAAGAGAAAGCAATGCGTATCTGTGTGTGTTCGTATAGAGATTTATGAGTGCATCATAAATACTTTTGTTCTCTTTTGTAACACATGAAAAATATGTCATAAACTAACTGGCGTGTTTAATATGTAATAAAATAACATGGTGGTTTGTCATATGTCTGATTGCAGCATGCATAGGAAAAAAATGCATAAAACAAGGCTTTCTGCTTCGTCATAAAGGAATGCGTCATGTGTAACTTATTTGTGTTGAGTAGGGCATCGAGTTAATGAAAATTGAATTTCTTGCGCAACAAACTGATCTTCTATTGGTTGGGGCAAGTCACGGCAGGTTTTGCATTAGGCTTTTTCTGGTTTTTCATAGGTTCGTTATAGATGTTTTTTGGTCAACAAACTGACGTTAGTGA
Organism: Tor tambroides; assembly: GCA_021397915.2. Taxonomy (NCBI): domain Eukaryota; kingdom Metazoa; phylum Chordata; class Actinopteri; order Cypriniformes; family Cyprinidae; genus Tor; species Tor tambroides. The sequence goes on along the minus strand of JAFVLL020008016.1, from coordinate 50,712 downwards.
TGTTTTGTTACAAAGATCTTTTTGTTTGCTTAATTCTCATCATTGTACCATCTCTGAAACGGTTCAAAATCAAGGCTGGAAGTCTACGGAATTCAATGTATACTAAAACCTCAGCTCTTTGTTACATTTGGCATGATTATATCCCATTACCTATTCATCTCTCACTGAAAGCTTGCCAGAACACACAACCATGCAATTGTGCAACTGTTGTAACAAGAGCTCTTACTGTGCTAAATTGGAACCGCCGAGGCCTACGGTCGAGGCGAAAACGTTACTCAGCCATGCTGCTTTAATGCCATATTTTTGCTTTAATATCATTCAAAGTCACTTTGCTGATGTGAAAGAGGGTTTTGTGATTGTTTCTCATAGTCGAAATCTTCTCGCACGTTTAAGAATAGTTGTCTTTACTCACAGAGAGAGGTTTCCTCAACCACTGTGTTTATTTTTACAGCTGAACTGCCGCCTCAGGCTAATTGTTTTCTTTTTTCCCCAGAGGGCAGTCCGTTTTTCTGTGGCTAAGCGCTCAAGTGACTTACTATCTCATCTGAATCCTTCTTTAAGAAGCAGGTTATCGCTCAGGCTGTTTAATTACTGCCATCTTAAGGGGAAAGTGTAGGGGAGAGCTATTGCTGAGCTGTTTTGGAGATGGCTTTTAATTACAGGCTTAGAGATATTCTGTGGCTGTAGATCTGACTCTGTTTTTTCATTCCCTGGGCGGAGAACGGCTACATGGGAACAGGAGTGAGAATGCAAAAGAACCCGCCATGAATACATTGGCCAATGGAGCAGTTTACAAACAAAATCCCCCCTCCTCCCAGACGGTCCGAGCAGTTCTGGGGCCAAGCCGCTCTGCTTTTATTGAGACAGAGTGTCCTGCCACAAGCTAATGTTAGTCTCTCTAAAAGACCCAGTGGAGTTTTAAAGCTGCTGTTTGTTGTTTGCATGGCTTGGCATTAAATAATCAGACGAGAAGTTGTCGGCGGTTCCCTTTTCCCAGGGGACTGGAGCTAACTTTTAAAACAGGGTTTATGGAAGGGTAACCTTTTAGCATTGAACACCTGGAAAAACAACACTTTTCTCAAAGTTTTGATAAGTACTTTGAGAAAATGATGGCAAATTATGCTTCAGAAAATCACTTCACATTGTTTTCGTGTGGTGTTGTCGTTATAACATACTAGAACATACTACTTCAATCCTGACGCCTCTTGAGAAAATGAGAGAATTGGAAACGCAAACTCATTCTAAAAGAGGTGTGAGTGAATATTCTTTTCAATTTTCAAAGGGTAAACAAGAACATTTTCTTCTCTTTTTATCAGAATAACATGTCATAAAAGTAATATTGTGTTGAAAATTGTTTTTCACTGTTAATCTTGTCATGAAATTACTGACTTTGTTATTCATTCTGTCCATGATAACTCAAATGATAACTTAGTCTCACTATCACTCAATGCCATTTTATTCAGAAAAAAATAGGTAATATGGAAAAACAAACTAGACTAAATATAGTGGGTCTATATTTTGGTCTAAAAGGTCAAAATCAGTATGATTAAAAAAAACTTTAAATATTAACACTACCACTATGCAGAAAATTCCTCTGGTATATATATATATATATATATATATATATATATTATATATTATATATTATATATATATATATATATATATATATATATGTACTGACATTTAATGACACTTGCCGTTTTTACTGGTCATTTACTTTGCATTTATAAAACCTTACCTTACTGTCTATTTGTCTTTTTCAGGTGTCTGTATGGCTGGCAGGGTCCATACTGTGATAAGTGCATCCCTCATCCGGGCTGTGTACACGGAACCTGCGTTGAACCCTGGCAGTGCCTTTGTGACACTAACTGGGGTGGACAACTCTGTGACAAAGGTAAGCACGTGTTCATTTTATTTATTCTGTCTCTGTTTTTGTCTCATAACATTCAATACTAAACCTGTTCTTACCTCTCAGATCTAAACTACTGTGGAACTCACCAGCCGTGTCTGAATGGAGGAACATGCAGTAATACAGGGCCTGACAAGTACCAGTGCTCTTGTGAAGACGGCTACTCTGGGGTCAACTGTGAACGAGGTGGGTCCATCATGCTAGCCACACTTTCAAACATCAGACTAAAGCCTGGTTCAGTTTGCAGATTCTGGCCAAAAACATCCAATTACTCAGGAAAAGCCTAACTAACATGAAAAGTGGCCAATCACACATTATTTGTTTTATGTGCTCTTTAGGTGTTGGTTAATCTGAACTAGTAATATCACAATAATAAACCAATCGGATGACCATTTTTGACCATTTTGTACTCAATATGCATCAGACAGTTAAAAGTAAAAAGACTGAGACTAGTTGTTTTGTGTAGCACATGTGAGTATTGTGCTTCCTCAGGTGTTCTTTTCCTGGTTCTTTGTTTTTTATTTCAACATTGTTGACCTCCTCATTCCATTTTAAGGTCTCCTTTTTGTATTTTGCACTTAAATATCGTGTGTTTGAAGTTTGCAATGCTTGTGAAAAGCTCTACACTGTGAAAATTGGATTATGTTGTCCAAAAAATATATATTATTTCATGTCTAATTTAATGTGTTACTTGCCATTTCTTTGTAAGTATTTGTGAAATTTACTAGCAGTTTCTTATTGAAAGGTGTTTCAAAGTACACCAGTTGTTTTTTTTTCAGTGTACAAGAACTTTTATTTATCTTTCCCTAAAAGATGCAAATTACAACCTTAGAGTAGTTTGTATACCCTTAAGGTACTACTATGAACATTTTAGGGGTAAATAATAGAGATCGACCGATACATCGATTTACCGATATTTTTCCCGATATTTAAGCATTTTACCATAATCGGATATCGGTTTTGTAATATCGGATTCACCGATAAATGCCGCCATCTTGTGGGTGTTATGAGAATTGCGCGCAGGATCGCCATTGCAGCTTTGCCTGAGGGGAGACGTGACAACAACAACGGCATGCACAAGTACTTGATTTGCTGTATTTAGTAAACTTTATTTAACATAACAGACATTAATGCACAAATTAGATGCATTACATAAATGCCTGTTATGTAGTTTATGCAGCTTGGCTCTAAGAAATAGAGAGCAACTCACAGAGTCATAAATAATCCGTCAAGTCCTGTCCCAATAAATATGTAATCTTGCCTGAATTAACAATACGCAGCCATGAATGAGCACATAGGCCAAAAGCGCTGAATTGAATTCTCTCTCTTGTCTATACCACTAGTCCCAGAAGTCGGAGTCACGAGAGGCTAAAGGCCCGGGTAAGTTTCACTTTCCGCGCTCTGTCCCTTCGCAAGCACAGCATGCCCGCGCAGCTTTCGGAAGTATACTCGCCGCGGATGAGTGCGGACGGACGAGTTCGACACATTTAAATCCATCAAGTCCTCTCCCAATAAGGACGTAACTTTGCATGAGTTAAACAATACAGCCATGAATGAGCGCATGTTGGAAATAAAAGCGCTGAATTCTAAAGCGCTAAATTCTCTCTCTGTTTGCTCATCATTACTCGTGAAGCCGTCTTACATTAAGGTTCACCAGCAGATTGATGTTCAGGAAATGCTCCAGCGACTATGTCCATGATGTAACTTTAACAAGATTCACTTGTTTAAAACACCTTTCAAATTGTAGCAAGATTACTATATAACCATTATCATTAATAAACATCTAAAAATAAAACTTTATGGAAATGAATTATTTATCATCTCCGTTGTTTATCGCAGTTTGAGTTCTTTGTAAATGCATAGATAACTGAGCTGTCAGCAGGCATTTCACAACGTAGGACAAAAACATTAATAATTCTGATATAACATTCCAGTTAAGAAATGCAATAAAATACTTTGTGCATTTATTTAAAAAAAAGCAGTAAAAGTTTGTTATATTCCAATATTCCAGAGAATATTATTTAGTGAATTAACATTATCCAGTGAATTATTCTTGACTCCATTAAACAGCTTATAAACCTACTAAAACTGTAGTTTAAAATGAAGTTGAGATGACTCCTGTCTTATTTATTTTCTCCATTTGATAACATTAGACATTCTACATTTATTTTGCGTATTGATAATATTAGTGTTATTGCTGCTGATGCTTTTTATAAATAAAATGTATTTGTTTATTGTTGTAATATGAAGATTAAATTTAACATGAAAGACTGCAAATTTTCGACACTTAAAAAAAAAGATGACTGAAAAGGGGAAAAACCAAAGTGAAGTATTTTATAACAGTAAATAAATATCGGTTCTGCATATCGGTTATCGGGCACATAAACATGCAAATAATTGGTATCGGTTCTAAAAAATCAATATCGGTCGATCACTAGTAAATAACAAAAATTTGTGTGTGTTTTTCTTAGTGTGTGAGTGTGGTTTATTGTAGCACTACTGCCCGAAGGTTTTACCATCTTTCCCTCTTTATGACTCTGAAACATAATGACACTGTAGCTACTTGAAACTTGATACATGGAGCAGTTTAGATGCAGTCATTTGAATTTGATTGTCTCGTTTAATGAATGCTAACAGTCATTATGCGCTGCTTTTTGTGTTTCTGTTGGCACAAGTCCATTTTATACACAATGTCATTTTGTGATTGAAGCCAAGTCTGATTCTGCAGCAGTGTCATTGCATTCTGGTATAGCTAGATGGAAAAGGGCGTAGAGAGCCTATGGGGGATCAGATGATGTCAGACCTCGGGCCTTAACTGTCTACAGTGTCAGGAAGGGCGCCCAGGTCTGCTAATCCTCTGTTATGATATGTCCTGCCAGTGAATCTCGTCTGTTTTGACAGCCAGTGGTTGAATGGGTATAGTGATGAAATCTGCCAGATGGACCGTCATGGCTTTTTTTCCTCCCCATCCTCCTCTCGGATTCATATGATCCAGATTCAAGCCCTCTGGGTGGTGACAACCTCCTGGGGCAGTGAAATCTTCCCCTATCCAAACCATTGGAGGAATCGCTCAGTCTTAAGCAGGGAGATAAAAGCTTAACTAACTGTTAAGTTTATGGGGTCAGTCATGTGACTGCAGTGCAAAGGTTAGATCAACATACTCTTGTCACTGTAGAAGCGGATTTGAGAGCATATTAGGCCTATAGTTCACCCAGAAATGAAAATTGTCTTCCTCATCCTCATGTCATTTCAAACTTCCTTGCTTCTGTGAAACTAGTTTTGTTTCAATATAATGATCATATAGCTTCACAAGAGAGTTTGAAACAACATGAGGGTGAGTAAATAATGACAAATTTCCATTTTCAGGTGAAAAATCAATAAAAATTGTAAACTAGTGATACTATATTCTTGTGTTCACAGCTGAACATGCCTGTCTGTCCAACCCTTGTGCGAATGGAGGGACGTGCAAAGAAACCAGTCAGGGTTACGAGTGTCACTGTGCAGTCGGCTGGAGCGGCCCATCATGCGAAATCAGTAAGAAGGCACACAAACACACTCAAAAAAAGATATCCAGCAACACTTGATTTGTCTAACCTGCTCTGATCTCACAGATGTGGATGATTGTACACCCAACCCATGCAAACACGGAGGCACCTGTCAGGATTTGGTTAATGGCTTCAAATGCACCTGCCCTTCTCACTGGACCGGCAAAATGTGTCTGATTGGTGAGAGATTAGTGGAGTAATTTGAAGTTTGACTTTCATCATGCTTTGAACTTGGAGTTAATCACAACATTTATTTTCAAAGATGCAAATGAATGTGAGGACAAGCCATGTGTGAATGCCAAGTCATGCCACAATCTGATTGGTGGATATTTCTGCGAGTGTCTCCCTGGATGGAAGGGTCAGAATTGTGATATAAGTGAGTATAACAATCTCAATTTTTCTTTTTATCTCTGCATGTGCTTTCTATCTGCTGTTTTTGGCTTAAAAATTCAGACATATTTCTCTTAATTTCAGACATAAATGACTGCCAGGGTCAATGTCTGAATGGAGGAACTTGCAAGGTAGGAGATCTTCTGATCTTTTACTATCAGTTTACACTACTATTCAGATGTTTGGGGTTTGTAAGAAATTAATACTTTTATTCAGCCAGGATGCATTAAATTGATCAAAAGGGACAGTTAACTTTTATAATGTTACAATTTTATAATTTTATATCATATTAGAATGATTTCTGAAGGATCATGTGACACTGAGAACTGGAGTATTGGTTGAAAATTCAGCTTTGACGTCACAAGAATAAATTACATTTATAATACATTAAATTAGAAAACAATTATTAGGAATAGCAATAACATTTAACAATATTTCTGTTTTTACTGTATTTTTGAGCAAATAAGTGCAGCTTTGGTGAGGACTTTTTTTTTTTTTTTTTTTTTTTTTAAACATTAAAAATCTTACCGACCCCAAACTTGTGATCGATAGTGTAATGTTCTCTTGTTTCACTTAAGCAGGAAGGGGCTGGCATGTAAAGCAGCCAAGTACAGCTAGTTATTTTGTATGTGATGTTTAGTGATGGATTTATCTGAAATTGGATATAACTGAGAATGGTATATAAGTGGAATGTACAGGTGTGCTCAAGGATATTGCTACTGACTGCTTCAAACAAAACTCCTGAGTCCTTTTCTAAGGCTTAATGCCATGAACCTCTCAAACTTTGACAAATCCAATGACTAGTTCATCTCCAGAAAGGGCTTATTGTAGAAGACTCGAAGCTGTAAACATCCAGAACAGAAACATGAACAGTTCATGGGTGTGCCGTCTGAGGCGGACATATTGATACCATTCATTCTCAGAAGTGCTGTACAAAAAAATGTAAGCCTTCTAAGCTGAACATTTTTTGGGGGGGGTTAGTGCCAGGAAAGTATGCCCATGATTATGGTACAGAGATGATTTTACCTTGGTCACTACACTGAGTTATTGTAGTTTTAAGAGTTCTTGGTCTCATTTTTGACAGGATTTGGTAAATGGTTACCGCTGTCTTTGCCCTCCTGGCTATTCGGGTGAACACTGTGACAAGGACGTGGATGAGTGTGCTAGCAGTCCCTGTCTAAATGGTGGTCGGTGTCAGGATGAAGTCAATGGATTTCAGTGTCTGTGTCCTGCCGGCTTCTCGGGTCAGCTGTGTCAGGTGAGAGAAACTCTTTTTTGGTATGTTTGAATGTGAAATAAGAGTTAATATAAGAATTTTGACATTTATATTGGTACACACTATTGTTCAAAAGTTTGGGGTTGGAAAGCTTTTTAATGTTTTTGAAAGAAGTCTCTTATGCACTTGGATCAAAAATACATGAAAAAGAGTAATATTGTGAAATATTATCAGAATAACCGTTTTCTATTTTAAAATAGAATTTATTTTTGTGAATTTCCAGCAGTCATTACTCCAGTCTTCAGTGTCACATGATCCTTCAGAAATCATTCTAATGTGCTAATTTGCTTTCAAGAAACATTTCTTCTTATTATTAATCTTAAAAACAGCTGTGCTGCTTAATATTTTTGTGGAAGCTGTGACTTTTTTTCAGGATTCTTTGATGAATGTAAAGTTCAAAAGAACAGCATTTATTTGAAATATAAATATTTTATAACACTATAAATGTCTTTACTGTCACTTTTCATCAATTTAATAAATCTTAGCTGAATAAAAGTATTAACTTCTTTAAAAATGTTTAAACAGTGTATACCTTCATCCACCCAGCTCTAGTTGTACCCTGAAGAAAGATTGAGACAAAGAAAGACGGGCTAGGTTTGAGACAGGCAGGGCTTGGCTAGTTTTTTAAAATATTCTTCTATTTGTTTTTATTCTCCTGAGCGTTTTGGTGCGCTTTTTCCTGGCAGACGCTGTGTCGAGGCTGTTGAGGGTTGCTCTGTGTTTTCTAAGAATCCAAAAATGCCTGGATATCATTTTCCCCTCATCATTGAGCTCTCTTTTCTCCTCTTGTAAATCTTTCTCTGGTGTTAGCTGGATATCGATTACTGCCAGCCCAACCCATGTCAGAACGGCGCACAGTGTTTCAACCTGGCCTCGGACTACTTCTGCGAATGTCCCGATGACTACGAGGGCAAAAACTGCTCTCACCTGAAGGACCATTGTCGAACCACATCATGCCAAGGTGAGAAATCTCAGTCTCTAGGACGGATCCCATCTCAGTATCTCTTTGTAAACCGCCCCTAAAACCCATAGTAAGCTGATCTGCCAGTTGCATGCCATTGTTCAGCTGCTGAGTACAACTAAATTACAGGCCCGTGGACTCTCCCACCACCTTCAGGGGGAAAGATGAGGAAAAAGAACTCATATTTTGTTACATGAGGCTTTTTCAGCCCATGATGAGCTATTTGACAGTAACCTCCCTGGACACACTGCTCACATACACACAGTCTCCTAAAGACTTTCTCCATTCCCAAATCCTCCTGAACGTTTGCCAGTTTCTTAACAGCTCTGTGTGTGTTCTTCGTGGTAATGACTTGGTGGGATTCTCTGCCTTGGATGTTTAAAAGTGTGTGTGTTTGAGGGGCAAACCCCACAGCTAGATAAGCCCATCAAGATTCTTTCTACTCTTTCAGGGCTTATGTGCATTAAATGGCCCCCTCACACACTTTTTCTGCAAAAGTAGATGTGAAAATTTAGAAAGTGAACCTAAAAATATCGAAATAAACTGGAAGAATGGGTAATGTAGATTTAGTGTAGCTTTTGTAGGGTTTATTTCACAATCAAGGCAGAGATTTAACAGCTGGGTTTCTGTTCTTTTACAGTGATTGACAGCTGCACTGTTGCTGTGGCATCCAACAGTACGCCGGAAGGGGTGCGATATATCTCCTCAAACGTCTGTGGTCCTCACGGACGATGCAGGAGTCAGGCCGGAGGCCAGTTTACGTGCGAGTGTCAGGAAGGATTCAGAGGCACCTACTGCCATGAGAGTAAGACTAAATATTATTATCGGATTATAGGCATGTTATATTCAGTTATATATTACAGTTATTTTCATTTTATGGCCAATAACCGATAAACGTTTGTTTTTAAAATTCCAGACTATTTAGTCTAAATAAATTTTTACTTTTGTATTTAACACATTTTTATTGTAATATTTAAAATATTAAAAATTAAATCAGTTGTTTGAAATGCTCTAGGTGAATTTACACATTGTAACGTTATAACTAGTCTGATAAATGATTATTCAATATATATATGATATTATTCAGTGTAAAATCAATAACAATATCAGCCACAATGAACAAAACCATTAATATCGGTTGATAATCAACTGATATATTGTGCATCCCTATCATCCTAAGTTCTGTGGTGTCTGTGGTCTTTTTTCAGATATAAACGACTGTGAGAGTAACCCATGTCGCAATGGCGGTACTTGCATCGATAAGGTGAACGTTTATCAGTGCATTTGTGCTGACGGCTGGGAAGGAGCTCACTGCGAAATCAGTATGTTCACTTGAATAGATTTTCTCTGCTTTTGTTAAATGTTTGTGCTTCTTTGAGCTCATTTTCTTGTTCTTTTCTCCCCATGTTTTCAGACATAGATGACTGCAGCTTGAACCCCTGCCTGAATAAGGGAGCGTGTCAAGACCTGGTGAACGATTTCTACTGCGAATGTAGAAATGGCTGGAAGGGAAAAACCTGCCACTCCCGTACGAAAGACTATTTTTATGACCCACCCAGTTTGCTGAGTTTTTGTCTGTGTGTGAGCGTGTACATATGGAGTTATAAAATACTATTGGATCAACTGTAATTTCAGGTGATAGTCAATGTGACGAAGCCACATGCAACAATGGAGGTACGTGCCATGATGAAGGGGACATCTTCAAATGCAGGTGCTCACCTGGCTGGGAAGGCGCCACATGTAACATAGGTCAGTTTGGGTAACGCCCATTCACTTTCTCTACAATGTGACACATCTTGTGCATCAAGGATCAAAAATACTGCATTCCCACAAACTCCTGTAGCACACTTCTCACTGTAAAGTCATACTTCACTTGAAAATGCACTGTGCAATGTTTGGAGCAAGCGATTGTAGCAAACCTGCAAGCTACAACTGTGCAGCAAAAAAAATTGGCTACAAGTATTTTTGTTAGTGCTTCAGAACCTTTTAAACTAAACTGATTGTTTTTAGAATATTATGACCTCTAAATTTCTAGCTCAGGGGTTTTAAAACTTTATAATGCCAAGGACCCCCAAATTTGATCACTTTCAAAGTACCCCCTCCTAAAATGTGAGGGCAATTAAACAGTTGACTTTTATGTTGTCGTTGTACTAAAGCCAAAAATGATGAAATTATTATCTGGAAAATATTATCTGCAGTATAAGAAGAAATTTGAATTTAAATGTATTACTATAGCACTGTATTTCCAACCAATCACTGAATGAAATCGTAGTAATGGTTCTGTAAAATGTGAAATAATGTAAAATATAATTAATATGATATATCATAATAATATGTAATATGAATGATATCAAATATATACAAAAATGTTAGACCCATTTATAATTTTTCACTGAAATTTTCCATGGGCCCTTCAGAGTATTCAGGAACCGTTTTATGGTTTCAAATGTAAACGAAGGCGAAGTTGCTCTGCAAACTTGGGGGAAAACACTGTTCAGATTCAATCATCGAAATCTCTCTCTCTTTCTGTCAGTGTATTGGCTACAATTTGCTTCAGAAAGCACGATCTGTAACATAACCCCATCAGATTTTGGGACGAGCATTTTTGCAGATTTCTTTGATGCAGAAAATATCATATCTGGCATACGGTCGGCTCCAATTCTTTGATGGGAAATTTAGTTGGATCGAGTCTTGGGAAATGTTGTACTTGGTAATACTTCAAGATGTAGCGGGTCCGTTTTAAGTGTGGCAGTCCTGTTGTGGTTGCACTCGTGTTGATCTGTTCAGTTCAAAGCATTCTGACCTCTCTTGTGGCTCCTCTGCAGCCAAGAACAGCAGCTGTCTGCCCAACCCATGTGAGAACGGAGGCACCTGTGTGGTCAGCGGCGACTCCTTCACCTGCGTCTGCAAGGAAGGCTGGGAAGGATCCACCTGCACCGAGAGTGAGTACCAAGCCTGCTAACTTCCTAGGTAGATTTAAAGTGGAAGAGGGAATAGTTTCACTCATAAAAGTTAATTTTTCAACCCTCATTTAGTCTGAGAATAAAGCAGGGATCTATTTTCCTGGCTTTGTCTTGCTCGTTCTTTTCCATTCTTTCTCTAAACCCACCTCACGCTGGCTGGACATTGTCGGCTGCTGCCAGCTATGAAGGAAAAACTTTAAATGAGGGAAAGTGGAGACAGATGTCCCCCCCTTCTCTTTCTTTTTTCTCCTCCTCGATGTGCCTTTCTCATGTATTGTTGTGCACCTCTCGCTCTGTGAGAACGGAGCAACCTGGAGTCCTAAAAATTAAGAGAGAAGAAAAGCTGGAGACAGCGAGTCAGTTAGTAACCGAGCAATCAGCGACTGTGCCAAACTGGACGCCCACGCGAGCACGCAGACGCACGCGCGCACCGACACAAGCTCTGACATGTTGACTGTTGTGTTCGTTCTTATGTGCTCACATGGGTGTGAAGTGAAACAAACCCTCTTCTCTCTCTCTTTCTCTTTCAGATACCAACGACTGCAACCCACACCCATGGTAAGTCCTGGCAAAACATTTACACACACAGCCTGCCGCTGTAAACAGGCCCGTACAGCTGTGCCGCACTTTCTCACACTCTCTCACAGTGCTGGGAAACAGGCACTCCCATAGCTTCTGTCATTCCAAGGGTGCGTTAAGCTCGCTGCCTATTGTGCTTTTGACATCGGGTTCATCTGCTCGAGAAGTTGTCTAAGCAAGATTCTGAGTTCACAATAACATATCCCAGCAAAACAGATTAGCATGAGTTTATCTGATAAGGATTTTGTCATTTGGAATTAGGGTCCACTGATAACAGGGAACTGATCTAATGTACTTATAATAATTGGATTTACCTGTTTTTGCATAGTTGTAAAAGTTGTGACATGCAAGCTGAGACAGATGTTTTTTATTAGTAGACAGTTTGTAGGTCTTTGATTGAGAGTCTGACATTACACTTGGAGATATTTGAGAGATTTTGATATATTAAGTAATTTTGTAGCAGATGTCCTTATAAAGTTACCATTCACTGGTGAGTTACTTTTTTAACCTATTTTATTTTATTTATTTTTATTTTCATTTATATTATGTTAATTTCATTGTTTTTTCTTTTATTTACTTATATTCATTTAAATATTTATTTTATGTAATATTATTTATTCATGTTATTTTATTCATTTGTTATTTTGTATTATTTTACTTTGTTATTGTATTCATTTATTTTTTATTTTCCTTTATTCATTTTATTTTGTTTTTTTGTATTTTATTTTTTATTTGACTTTTTATTGTTATTTTATTTTAATATTTTTGTTTACTTTATTTATTCATTTTATATTAAACAAATTTTATTTTTAATTTTAATATTATTTATATATTTTATTTTATTTACTTTTTCTACTTTAGTTGACCAAACTCAAACTTGGCTCACTGTTAGCCAACAGCTCTTATACAGTATGTCAACATGCCAGTTTTGACTCTCCTTTGGTGCTTGACTAATGCTGTTTTTGGACCCTATTTGCAATGCTGCAATGATGCCTGAACCGAACTGTGTCTGACCTTCTGTGTTTCTCTCTCCATAGCTACAACAGCGGGACGTGCGTGGATGGTGAAAACTGGTACCGTTGCGAGTGCGCTCCGGGTTTTGCTGGGCCAGACTGCCGCATAAGTGAGTGTTAGATGATGCCTGATCCTCTTGGCTGTCAGCCCTGTTAATGTGCAACACATCTCTTCAAAAACAAACAGAGCCGGAGCAAAATGCACGGTCTAGCCACCCAATTAGCCAGCCCTCTGGGCAGAATGCCAACAGCACAGCGAGCAGCGTCCTCGCATTCTGCAGCGCTAATGTTCACGGCCCCTCGGGAGAAACTGACTCGCAGTGACCGAAAGCCAATCAGCCTGGTTATCCAGCACTGATTACAGAGCTCCGTTTGCTCTTTTAAAAGCTTTCATCTGGCTGCACAAGACATAACTCAGGCTTTACTGTTTGATGCATCCAAACCTGCAAATGAGCTCATGACGTTAATGTCAGCTGAGCCCAAGATGATATAGTCCATCAGGACAGAGTGTTCAGTCATACCTTTTGAACTCGCCTCAATCAAAATGATCTCTTTGGGAATATTAAACCCAATATGCAAGACGGCATGACAGTTTTGTCTTGTTTTAAGCAAAAAACAAACCTTAATTCAAGAAAATTTTGGAAAAGAAGCCTTAAACATCTTAAGCAGTCTTGCTTATTAGGTAAATCTATTTCATTTTTAACAATATTCCGATGTTTTTAGTAGGAAACAAGACCATACCTGTTGCTATTCATGCGACTGGAATGTTTTAGGACTTTAAAAGTTCAGAGCATGATTCCTAACAGATTCTCTTCATTCCTTCAGATATAAACGAGTGTCAGTCTTCTCCCTGTGCAATTGGCTCTACCTGCGTAGATGAAATCAATGGTTATCGCTGCCTTTGTCCGCCTGGAAGAACAGGACCAGAGTGTCAAGAAGGTGAGAGTCATATAAGCTTGTACAAACAGGCTACACACCACTTATTTTTTATTGAAAAGAACATCAAGACCTGCATTAACATCTCCCAAACCATTCCTTTCCTACAAAGCAGTGACTTAACATTGTTGACTTAACAGTGTCAAAGTTACTTGGGCTGCAATGAATGTGACAATAGAAACAAATAGAAAATATACACACTAAATCAAGAAGATCAAACCATACCAACTCCTTTCTTGCCATGTCATGTTCTTCTGTTGATGTCGTTCACAGCCATTGGGAGGCCCTGTATTGCTAACGGACAAGTAACTGCTGATGGTGCCAAATGGGAGGAAGACTGCAACATTTGCCATTGTCAAAATGGAAAGATTCATTGCACCATGGTAACTTAGCTGCCGCTGCATCGTGATCTTGAAGCATTTACTAATACTTCTCTTAATTATGCAATCAAAAATGCCTATTTTTGGCTCTTTTTTTTCTTCAGATGTGGTGTGGGCCAAAATCATGTCGAGCAGGAAAGGCCAGAAGTGGGTGTCCCGCTGGCCAATCCTGTGTTCCCATCAAGGAAGACCACTGCTTTGTCAAACCCTGTCCTAGTCTCGGAGAGTGTTGGCCCCCTGCACCCCCTTCACCCTCCAAATGCCACGCCAGCTTCTCTTACCAGGACGACAGCTGTGCCAACATCACGTTCACCTTTAACAAGGAGAACATGCCTCAAGTGAGTCATACTTTCAGAGGAGAGCCATTGAATTATGAGCTTCTGAGCCATTTTCCCCCTTCTCCAAACGTCTCCTTCACCCTTCTCTAATTCAGTGGAGAACTGAGAGCGCAGTGGGGCGTGAAAGATCAAGTTCTCTTCATCTAGGAGACAATGTTCCTCATGGGTGAAGTTTTCCATGCTGGTTGGATTCTCGCAAGCTTTGTTGTCATATCCAAACACTTTTTCTTCAGATGAACAAAAGCGCAAGAAATACATTTTGTACAATAAGCTCTGGCTCGGTATCCCTTTCCGAACCAAGACATTCCTGAGCTAATATCCCGTAACGGTTTAATACTTAGGCAGTCATTGTTGAGAAACGCTGCTGGCAGCTGCCCACCAGCCAGCCCGAATTGCTGAACAACAGACAAGCGAGTGCATCAAAGGACAGTGACAAGCATAAAAAACATGTGGTTGTTCTACTAATGGGCTGCAGAAACTAGGGAGGAGTGTATAGGATTAATATTTGACAGGGGAAGAACCTTGCCGTCTCATTTTTTAACTTTCTCCCAACCGACTAAATCTTTCATTTTGGTCTTTTCGCCCAGCCCGCACTGCCTGCTCCATTATTGGAGACAAACCTAAAAACCGAGAAGAAGTTTTGGGGATTTAGATGCATATTGTGCTAATTATTTAGTTGGAAAGCGCTTAAATGTGAACAAACTCGTAATAGATGTTTCTGTTGCGGCAGGGCTTGAGTGTGGAACATGTTTGTAATGAGCTGAGGCACTGGTACCTGCTGAAGAACCTCACGGCAGAGTACACTGTGTCCATCACCTGTGAGCCATCTTCTTCAGCAAGCAACGAGATTCACGTCAGCATTGTAAGTACAGCTTTTCAACAAGTGGGTCTAAAATAACAATTAAAAATGTTTCTGGAGGGCCACCTTTAGCTCCAACCTGTTCCAACATACCTGACAGGAAGTTTCTAATACTCTAGAAGATCAGCTGGTTCAGGTGTTTCTAATTAAGGTTGCAGCTAAGAGAAGGTGGACATCTCTATACTTAACGAAAAAGTTTTTTGTCATTTACTCACACTCATGTCGTTCCAAACCTGCATGACTTCCATTCTTCTGTGGAACACAAAAGATAATGTTTTGAAAAATGTTTTAGACTTGAATTTTACATTCTTCAAAACATCTCAAGAGAGGCAGAATTTGTAGAAAAGTACATCTTTTGTGACATTTATGAGTCTATGTTTCCTGTGCAGTCCACAGAAGAGTCCAGGTTGGACAGGAATCCTATTAAAGACATTACGGGTCAAATATTTGACTTGGTGAGCAAGCACAATGGTAACAGCACCATCATCAAAGCCATCACCGGCGTACGAGTTCACCAGACACCAAGCCCCAAAACTGGTAAGCAGCTCTCCATCACAAAAAGTAGTTAAAAATTAAAGTACTAAGGTTTCCACAGTCTGGGCCAGTTGTGTTGAACTGTCTGTCCTTGGTCTGTCTTGCCTGAGCAATGTTTAACTGTCAAAAGAAGCTTTAAGTCATTGAAGCCATGGAATGTTACATCAGCTCTGCCAGTTGGATGGAACTTCAATTAGACATCAGGGCCCTCTTTATGCATGCAGTTCATCAAAAATGGCGTCCTATGTTTCTGCCAAGCTGCTAAGTCTCTTCCTAACTTAAGAGACCTTTAAACCATGTGAGCCAGCCTCTGTAGATTGGGCCAGGGGACTGGGTATAAACAGTGTATGTCTTGTTCAAAATAGGAAAATGTTGCTGTCGAATTGACGTGTGGATTATTTTTTCCTACGCCACTTCTGTTTTCAAACTCCAAGGTTTTCTCATTTCCAATGCACAAATGTTCACCATTTTCCCTTGCAGTCTTCTCGTTGTCCCAAATACTGACTAACTGTCCCTCTGGTTCTTCTATCTCCAGACTACCTGGTTCCTCTGCTCAGCTCCATCTTCATCGTGCTCTGGATCCTCGCCCTGGCCTCAGCCTTCCTGTGGTGCATTCACCGCCGGCGGAAACAGAACACCCACAGCAACGCAACTACCTCAGCTACAGAGGACAATACCACCAATAACGTGCGTGAGCAGCTCAACCAAATCAAAAACCCCATCGAGAAACACGCGGCCCACGGCGTGGCCATAAAAGACTACGAGGGGAAGAACTCCATCATTGCCAAAATTAGGACGCATAACTCCGAGGTGGAGGAGGAGGAGATGGACAAACACCTGCAGAAAGCGCGCTTCACCAAGCAGCCGGCCTACACGCTGGTGGAGCGGGAGGAGCGTACGCCCAACAAAAACCCAAATTGGACTAACAAAAAGGACAACAGAGACTTGGAGACGGCACAGAGCTTAAACAGGATGGAGTATATCGTATAGCAGGCAGCTGTGTTGCCGTGCGACCGAACCCCTGTTGCACTTACCAGTCATTTGGCAGGGTTGTGCTTCTTAAAACGGTTGCGTCGTGTTCTGGACTCCAAGGCTGTTATTCGCCTAGAATCCTGTGTTAATTTAAGTTTTGACAAGCTGGCTTCACACTGGCAATTGTAATAGTTGCTGTGGACGGCTGGAAAACCCAAATGCTGCGTTTCGCATCCAGTGTTTTCCTTCGTAAAAGAAAAAAATTGTTTAAAAAAAAAAAAAAGTACACATTTCAAATGTCTATATTTTTGTGGATACGTTTGAGTATCTCAGTGAGTCTGAAAAGTTTGCATAGTGTTTGCAAATAGTTTTAAGTGTTATTTTCGTTCATAATGACAATGCTCTCACAGCTAAAGTAGTTGTTTCTTCCTTATCCAGCGGCTGTGTGGATACTCTCTCTAGTTGGTTTTATTTCTAGTTCTGAACTGAAAGTGCCTTCACAGCTACGCACCACAGCAATTGTCGGAAATGAGTATGAAAAATGAAAAAAAAAAGAGCAAAAAAAATTATTTATTATTTTTCTTTTCTTGGGGCGGGATAGGTCGGTCAGCTTTCTGCTGCCAATATGAAGAATTGTGTCAATTTAGTGTAGATATGTATATTTTTTTTAATTAATCACTGTGTATATTTGATTTATTAACTTAATAATCAAGAGCCTTAAAATATCATTCCTTTTTATTTATATGTCCTGTCTAGTTTTGAAGGTTTTGATAGCTTTGTAAGCCTATAGCTTTGTTCGGACGACATTTGTTTCATGTTTCACATACCAAAATTTCGAAGAGAAAAAGCAGTCTGTTTTGAAAAACAAGATGGGCATTTGTGTGCCTGAGATTTTTTTTTTTTTTTTTTCCTTTTTATACATTGTCAGATATTTCAATATTTGAAACTTCTATTGTATGTATTTTGCCAACTCTTACTTGCTCAACGCAGGTAATGTCAACATCATGGCTGCTTTTTGTTTGGATACCTGGTGGCAGACACATTGCTTGCCACGGCTGAAAAAAAGAAAAAAATAAAATCATTAAAAAAACTCTCAAATAAAAGGGAACACGAGTCTTTTAGTTGCTTGTTGGTAAACCTGATTCACACAAATCATTTCTCTTCCGCTTCGGTTTGCAGTATGTCATAAGCTAGGCTGTGAATACTTGAACAGTAGGGGGCCAATGGAAACACTGTAGATGACTGCCTTGCTTTCAGGAGTCCATTTCTATTGCTGTGCACATGTAATGTTCTTTTCGTGATTCTTTTATATCGAGGCTCTCTAAAACACCAAACCGACATGCTTATCACATTTGTAAATTCTATGAGATCATGGCAATATTCAATGTTCATATTTGACCTTATTGTACATTTGTTTTTTAGTTTGTTCCTGGCAATATTTTTTGAATGTTATATTTATTAAACATTTTGTATAAAAGGAAAATTAAATGTTTGTTTTCGATTTGTGCTCCATTTTGCCGCTTTAGGAGGAGCTGAATCCTCTCTTACACTGACGTAATGTTATGTGAGGCACAAGGTCTGTCTAAATGTCTTTTCATGGTACAGCCGTGCGGGTCTGATTGTACTCTGTACCATGTGAAGACTGACGCTGCGACTGAACTTCCCTCCCTACACGATGAATGAGGTATTCAGTAAAGTAACTGCAGGGCAAAAGGCAAAGCTTATGGTGATAAGAAGAAGAAAGGGGTTTCCCAAAGTTTTCCAGTCATGTATTATGTAAATTCTGTCATCATTTACTCACCCTCAAGTTGTTTTTTTCATATATTATGGACTTTCTTCTGTGGTATGCAAAAAAGACATTTTGAAGAGTAAGGCTGCATAAAATGAATGAAGACTGGAGGTTTCAATGTGAAAAAAGAATGTGAAAAAGTGAACGTTCACTCTAGCTTTTCTTATAATCGGTGAAACAAGTCCAATTCGTGAACGAATCGTTCTTGTGAGTCACATTTTTTAAGTCATTCAGTTCATAAAACCTGTCTGAATGATTTATGAATCAGACTCCAGATAAACTCGTTGACTCAATTTGGTCGCAGCATTGGGATGTCAGTGAAAAACAACTTCAGTCTGTTTCTCACACAAAAGCTTTTTAGAACTTCTGAACACTTTGGATATAATGCACAAGTAACTTTTATGATTATTTTATTGTGCTCTGTGTCATTTCTGAAGCTTGAAATCATCAGTCTCCATTCACTGTAACTGCATCAAATTGAGTGCTCAGCACAGCCTCCAGAATTTCCTTTTGGTGTTCCACAGAAGAAAGGAAGTTGAATGGGTTGATGACATTTTCTTTTATGGTTAAAATTGTTCTTTTTAAATTGACATGAACTGAAAATTCTAATTTGTGAATGCATGTTATTATCCTGGCCTTAATCAAAATGTCGTAACTCAATCTTCTCCTTGGTGATGTATGCTGGACTTCTTCAATCATTTAGTCCACTTAAACCCAAGCCAAAATGAAAACTCTAATTCACAACCAATAAAAACACCTGCATTTTTCTTTTTCGATAATCTGTTACACTTGAATGTAAGTCACAGTATGGAAAAGATCTGTTGCTACTTCAGTTACTTCACAGCTATAAGCTTCAGTTTGCTGAATGTTGATCTCCAATGTTATGGTATGTCATTATGAGCACTAGATAATTCAAAGTCCAAAAAATCTGAATTCCTTTATTATTAATAGTAAAACATGAGTTATATTGTAAGTCAGTGCAGTAGATTGCATTCAGTTTTTAAGGTATTCCTTGGACATTCAGTTGTTGGTTGCTATCTTTAATGACTAGGATTTCATTACATAACATCAGACTATACAGTGAAATTGTTTTAAAATGTGTTCTAACTCTAAACCAGAAGCATTCCGACTGCAGCGTTATGGGATTACTACAGCACAATGTTTGTATATTCTGATAACGTTTTTATGACACATATCTATTATACTAAATACATAAACATCGAGTGATTTGTAAGCCCGGGTGGAAAATAAAGCATGTGACTCAACGAATTTATGTCCATACATATAATCATCCTGCCATCACGCACTAAATCAATGTCGACTGCACCCGTGATTAGCCAAATATCGGACGCGAGCGCCACTACAGCGTTCCATAACGTTGTCAGTCATCCCGCAGCAGACTTTTAGCTGTTACGAAAAGCAATAACACATTTACAAATAATAACCGCAGGGAGACGGCAGTCGGCTCCAACGGTGAAAACCCCTGATTGCTTAAGGAGCGCGGTGTATGTGAGAACACAGCGAAATCAATCATGTGCTCAGCTGAAGCTGGAAGAGTGGAGATTTCAGACGGATGGAGCCAGAGATTTGGGCTTGAAGCCACAGTGTGCTCAACGGCTCCCGCTAGTCTGAAATACAAATCTTACGCCGAAAACGCGAACTGCATTTATGTTTTTGTTTAGAGTGAAGTTACTGTTTGCTTGAGTTCCTTTTAAGCTGTTGCTAGTGGAGTCGATTCAAATATTTGAAAGCTTCTTGGTAATCTAATTCAAGCGTTTAGGCAGTTTTGTGTTTTTTACTTTAAAGGGAGAAAGGAAGTACTGTATGTGCAGAGACTGTGTGTGGTGAACTCTTGTGCAACCGCCGCTGACAGATAGTATTACAGTAGAAGTGTGTACTGTAACATCCATCGTGGTGGCGTCAGACATCCTCTCTCGTTCTATGCTGCTGCGCCCCTCAGGACTTCTTGAGCCGGCGTAATCGGGATGTTCTGGGCTCACCCCCCTTCCTTCCCTCTCTGGCGACAGATCTGGAACTAATAGAGGAGCCAGAGGATACGGGCTTGACGGATAGGCCTCTCAAACTTGCGGCCAACCCGCTTTGGTCAGTCTGTGAAATCTCAGGCTGGGTACTGCAAACGGAGTCTGGTGCGGCAATGTCGGAGGAGGGATTGTTGGAATCGCTTGATGCTGCAGGCTCTCCAAGACGTGATCTTTTTGTCTTTTGGCGGTCAGCGTCTTCTCCTGAGCTACTTGGGGTCCGTGGTCGTCTCTTCGGACCGGTAGCATCAAGATGTGGTTCGGTGACCTCTTTATTGTTACTTAATTTAGATGACAACACGGCTTTCCCTTCCTCCAGTGACTCACCCGTGAGCAAGCTGCCAGACGACATGGTGACAGGTTGACATGTTTCGGCGGACCCCTTCTCAGCTTTGTCCGCTTGATCATCTTGCCGCTGTTGGGGTTGGACTTTAGCCTGCCTGGCACTGGAGGAATGAGGAAAGGTTACATGAAGATTTAGATGGATCACCACAAGGTATATCAGAACAGTACTTACATCTTCTGAAGAATGGCTCTTTTTGTTGCTGTGGAGCTGGGTAATGGATCCATCATCTTGCCAGAGCCAGAAAAATACTTTGAATGGCTTGGTTCACTCTGTTGAGAGGAAAAAAAAAAAAGAAAGACAGATCCATTAAATTCAAGATGGTGGATGAAACAAAAGAAATCTTCTTTATAAATCAATTTATCATTCATTAGATGTTGTCTATGTAGGTATCTCATTAGGTTTTGGAACAGAGCTACTCTCTCAACACCTGAAAGAAACTATGAAGTAAATTATTTGGTTTTGTTTTTTTAAAGGACTCTAAGAGAAGTCCATTGTACTGACATGAATTAACTTGGAGATATTTGGTGTAGTTATGGGAACAAATCCATGGGATGTTTTGTTTTGATGGCCATACCCAAGAGACCAAGCAACAACACAAGCTAGTGTTGAACTGACAGTATTCAGAGGAAGCTCTCTTTTTTCCCTTTTCTCTGTCTTGGTCATCAAATTTCTGATCATGGTCATCAAAATATAAATATTTGTGCGTCTTTGCTTTTTTTGCTTATGCATGTTTTATATTTTATGTGTTTGTGTGTTAATGTAAATGATGTCAAAAGTACCAACTTGGTTGAATGTGTTACATATTCATGTTTGTTGTGGTATTAAAATTGCTACTAAGAATCGCAAAAAAACATGCCATTTAATGCTGATGTGTGGCAGATTTGAGACTCTCAAGTTAAGAGATCAGTAAATACACTCACATTGAGCAAAACATTTTTTGTAGTTAATTAAATATCCATTGACTGTGTGTGTGTGTGTGTGTGTGTGTGTTCATTACGACCTGGCTTGACCACCTGAATAGTTTGACAAACACTTTGAAGTCCTTATTTTAGTACTAGCCATGCTTAACTGGGCAGCTCTGAGAAGAATAAAGAGACGAAGCAGCTTATTGAATCCCACCAACATACACCTTCAACAGTCCTAATGAAGCTCTATCAACAGAACAATCCTTGACTGAGCAAGAACAGAGCAGGTGCTTGTGGCCGCCGTCTGTAGGGGCACAGGATCATTGAACTGCGATTAACCGACACAAAACAATCATTCCAGTCCAAACTGATTGGATTTCATAAAAGTGTAGGTTTACCAACTGGCCTCTTAACAGGTTCAAGATATACAGGCTATTAGTTCTATTTTAGGAGCAAGCAGCCAGATAAGCACAAGGTCCGTCAAGTCATTAGAACGAAAATTAGGAAATTGCAGAGGGATATGTTTCATATGAAGTGCACAGACGCTGGCCTGAAGAAGGGGTCTCTATATACCCATACATAATGCCTTGTTTTATAGAGAGAAGTGGTGTGGCGTAGTGGATAAATATATGGGATGGTAACCAAAAGGTTGTAAGTTTGGATCCTATAGTGCATGTGACGGTGATGTCAACAACAATACAACAAATATAAATGGAATCAAGGAAGACAGAATGGCCCACTATCCATTTTGCTCATCTTTCTGCTGAGGCGTTGTGAGCAAGTCATGCTGAATGAGTTCATCAATAATTGGATGAATCACACAAGGATGAATCGCACCTACTGCAAGCAAGTGATCCTGCAGCATGTGACTGTGGCACAGCCTGTCAGATGACTATTAACGCTATGCTCTTTTGTTTAATATTAACTGAAGACAAAAGTATTATAAAATCTCACAAGATAAGATCTTTGTTGCAAGCCATGTTTTTATGTATTTGTTTTCCTGTAGCTCAAACAGTATAGTATGGCATTAGCAATGCCAAGGTCATGGGTTCAATTCCCAGGAAATGCATGAACAGAAAAAAGTAACCTTAAACTTAAACCTTGAAAGCTGCTTTGGGTAAAAGTATCTGCCAAATGCATAAATGTACTTTTATTTGCAAACAATGCAGCATTTCCATCCCATGTCAAGACAACAAAATCATTTCATATGGGAAAATTGGTGCTAAATAGAAATGGAAGCCACTGTGGGTCTTTTAGTAAATGCAATAAACTATTTGTGGTTTAGAGCAAAACACTCTGATGATGAGCTTTTGCTAGCAATCGACAGCAGATGCCTTGTGTCTGGGAGTTTGTCAAACAGCTCTGAGAAGTTAACAGCAGCAAATCATTTTGACATTTCAGAATGACCAAGCAAAATTTGAGATGCTTTGTGCTAATTTTATTCAAATCACATGAAATTTTGATCTAAGAATTTTATTTGGTCCACATGTATTCATAGTATTTTATGTGCATTTTATGTCCAAAATTCACACTAGTTGACCAAAGTCTTTCATCACAATATAAGTCTCTTTTCACAATTACGTTATTTTTTCTAGAAATAAGGTTACAATGCCAAAATTGCCAAAAACAATAACAATGCGTGAGTATCGAATTGAATTCTTTTGCATCTCATTGCGATTGAATGGTTTAAAATCACTTGAAACATTAAACTGGCAAAAATGCATGAAAAGAAAAACTTTTGTGATAACACAACACTGTAACCTCACACGAACATAACCGCAACAGAAACAAAAATAAAACATTTATATAGTTTGTCAAGTTTCTACCAGTTTATCATGTCTACCGGTATATGACCGATAAGTCACAAAAAAACCATGGAAGGAAACCACAGCCACAGACAGAAAGAGCCAATTACGTCAAAGCTCTTTTCCCACAAGCTGTTTGAAAGCAGCAGGTT
Organism: Tor tambroides; assembly: GCA_021397915.2. Taxonomy (NCBI): domain Eukaryota; kingdom Metazoa; phylum Chordata; class Actinopteri; order Cypriniformes; family Cyprinidae; genus Tor; species Tor tambroides. Next base: position 27,018 of record JAFVLL020008016.1, on the reverse strand, counting down.
TAGCAGGACTACACATAAATCAGTGCTGCTTCACTCTAAATGGGCTGATCAATAGCTAGTGGGAAGGTTCACTTTAAGGTGCAGGGAAGGGTAATGCTTGGGAAGATCTGAGAAAACAGAGTCTATGAGAACCCAAGAGACTCTCTGCGGTGTGTGTCCACCCACAGAGACAAGTATTCATAGGAAATCATGTTGTAACGTGGGCCGCTAATGTTTAAAAACAATCCATTTACAAAGTCAGAGCGAGCAAGCTGCTGTCTCATCCGTAGATTGCGTTCCATCCATGACCACCGTCTGTCGAACTCTCTCCTACACACACACACACACACAAACTCCCCCCAACTTACCACGTCCCTCCGCCCACTGCAACCAAGACTGGACGGTTTTTAGGGGGATATCCAGACACACTAGTGCGCAGAAACACACCCATACTCACCAACGATAAGTCCACTGAAAATAAACACACCCAGCGAGCGTGAACGGTACAGCGCACATACACACGCTCGACAAAAACATGGAGGATAGGGAAGGAAGAACATTTGAATTTCAATACCTTCATATGCATTTTACAAACCTTTGGAAAACAGATGAAAGAGACAGCAACAATGGAGCAGTGTTT
>JAFVLL020008016.1:0-26299 GCA_021397915.2 Tor tambroides | reverse complement strand
TTCATTTACAGGAATACCACCCATTTATTTTGCACCTTTTACTGCATTTGATTGCCCCGTGCTTTTAGTTTTAGAGAGGGATGTAGAGTGTAAAAGAGAGAGAGCGAGAGAGAGAGAGAGAGAGAGGGTTTTAGTCATAGCCCACCCAGACAGAGCCAGCTTCAGTGAACATGAAACAGGGGGTGACAATAGCCGGGCCAAACTGGCTACAGGGAGGATTACTGTGCATAATGGAGCCAGTCCAGGAATAATGCCGGCCCAGAGCAAGCAACAGGAAGCTGCGTTCGACTCAGCAGTGATGAGATCGGCTCCTAGACAAACCCGCCCCAGCCCTGACCTTACTTTTCATACTGACCGTTTCAGCAAATTACAGCGCTGCTCTCTGGCCCCGTGGCCCTGAATGCACCTGGGGCCTGTCTGCTCAGCATGAGCCAAAAAGCTGGTTCACCAGCAAATTGGATAATTCCTTTTTTCCTGTCCCATCTTCCATTCTGTTTAATAGTCTGTGAACCCGTTCCCTTTCCTAAAACCCAAACTAGTATTTATGTGTGCATTTAATTCATGTCCCTTTCAAAGTAAACACCGAAGTAATCCAAACCATATTTTAAAGTCATTCTTTTGCTTTTCTGAGCACATTCTGTCCATTTCTCTTATGCTGCTGGGAAAGACAGCAGGCTGAGGATTGGTCGGTGTGGAAATAAAATGCAGGTGAACCGTCCACAAGCTTGAGGGAAAGAGCTACGGGCAGCTAAGGGGATAATGACATGTTTGCTTTATACGGTCTCCTCTGATGTGGCACTTAAGCGCAAGTTACTCAAGTCGTAGAACGGGGAAATGCATCGTTTGTCTTTTTTCTCACCCTTGTTAAGGTCTTGAATGAGGTATTGTTAGGCCATTGTAAAGTAGTGTAGTACTAATGTTTTGTTTAGCTAACTTTTCTTAATCACCTCACACATGACTTACTCAATTCAGATTTATGATGTTACCAGGAAACATTTTGTTGTATTGAGATGTCTAATCTTGAATACGCTCCCTTTGACTGGATACCTGACAGCTGATGTGCCGTTTGATGTGATCCGATTCTCTCCCCAGATCGCCTTCCTGAGTGACAGGAGATTAGATGGCTGCCTGTAGCGCTTGTGTGCGCACAGGTGACTGACAGACCTGTTATCAGGGAAGCCTGTCTCATTTTCCACGCCAGAGAGAGCAGTGAAAGATTGTCAAAAGCTTCCTCTGCGAGCCCCCCTTATCTGCGGCAACCACTCCTGATAGGAATCTTTCACAAAAAAGCCTTCCTTCTGTGATTGCACCTCCTGAAAGGCAAAAAAGGGCGGTTACCTTCTTGGTCATAGTCTAGTTTTCCAAGCTGCTAATGTAAACCCTGTTGACTTTGATTGATTGGAATCTGGCGGAGTACATCCGGAGCCATTGTTGAACGTTTGTCCCTCTACATGTCAGCCTCTCCTTATTAGCAATCACACTTTTACCAACGGAGACATCACTCGGCAGATTCCCACAGCAAGTGAGTGTGATAAAAGCAAAAAAACGAGGAGCCTCAACCGTTTGTAGAAGCCGAATACGTCCCATATCAGAGCTCAGGGGGTTTGGGAGCAAGTGTAGACATTTATCAGATGTCTGTGAAGGCCTAGAGCGATAAGGCAAATGCAGTGTGAAGTTTGGGAGTCTGCTGATGGGGATAGTGTGAGTCCAATGATGACACACTGAGGTCAATGACAAGCATGGGAAAAATGAACCTGGCAGCAGCAGGCATTTAGAGCTGATAACCAGATTGTGAGTTATGGAGTGAGATCCACAGATCCCTTTTCTTTAAAACCTCCCCTGCTTCTCACTGAAAAACCATGATTGTTTCTCATTCATTCATTCATTTAGCCTGTTTAAACCCTTTTAAGGCACAAAACTTTCCTGTAGCTCAAAGAGTAGAGCGTGTTGCTAGCAACACCAAGGTCATGAGATTGGTTCCCAGAGAATGCATGAACTGATACAAAAAATATGCCTTCAATGCAATGCAAGTCGCTTTGGATCAAAGCATAAACCAAATGCATAAATGTAAATGTAAAACTACGTAATGTCAGGTAAAACAATTGCTTAGGTTACTAAGTCCATTACCTTTAGTCACTGTCCTGATCTGATGGGAGGTTGTGCTAGCTCATGTCCGGACATGTCCGTAATATACAGCAGCGGGCACTTTCAAACACTGTGTGGAAGTTCAGGGCAGCTGAAATTAATGAGCTGTGTGCTTGATATACATAAACTGGCAAGATTTGTTAATTCAATGGGGGCTGTGAATCAACAGCATGTTTGTGTTAACAATGCGTTCAAGTGTGGACAAGGAGAGGAAGGACAAGCCGGTGTATCTCAGTGGAGGTGACACAGCTTGCATCAAATAAACTGATATTTGATAACCATAAACGTGGTGACTGTGAGATGGCTGAGTAGCTGGTTAATGAGTTTTGAGTTATATTAATGGGATTTTTATGCCTTTATTGGGACAGGACAGTAGCATTGGGTGGAGAGAGGGGAGCGGGATCGGATTTCAGGTATTTTAGCACCTGTGCTTTAATAAGCACTTGGAGATTTTGCACAGTAAAACTTTCTGTTCTTAAAACTTGTATCTTTTAATTAATGCACTTTAAGCACATGCAGATGGGCATCCTTGGCTGTTGTATAATGTATCTTGGCCAAACATGAAGTTTTTTGGGGAAATAAGTTTAAAATACTTTCAAAAATGTCTTGATTATTTGTCTTGAATATAAAGTTTAGCACATCCTATTTGTGTACCTTTTAGGAATGCACAATATATCAGCACCTTAACAGGTATCTTCCAGTTTATTTATTTTTTAATTATTATTTATCCGGTTGATACTGGATATACAGTAGTCAACATCTGAAGTGGATCAAAAAAGTTCAAAGTTCTACTAAGACAAGAATGGGTATTGTTTTGGTTTTAGGACAAGGACAACTTTGATGAAAGGTTTTGATCCATGTATGTGTAGATATATATTTGCCGAAATTAGATATTCAGTTGTGTATGCTAATTTCAGACTTTTTTTTATAGTTTTACATTCCTAAATTTACTTGTAGCATTTAAAATGGCTGATTTTAGCTTTTAGTGTTTAATTTTTTATTTATTTAGACAAAAACTATACAATCTTAGAGTGTAGAAAGTTGTATTGTATTGGCTAAGATCTCCAGTACCACTTGATTGACATTTTCCACTTAAGCTTATGCTTTGTTTTGGGGACGTTGTTATCTTGATATTCTTCAGGTCATCGAGATCTGCATGACCCAGACGAATTTTAGCTCTTTGTACAGTGAGAGGTGTTGCGCATTGGTTTGTTTGAATGGTCTAGCGTAGGGTACTCAGGATCCATCGTTGCTGCAAACGGACAGTGAGAACCTTGGAGATGTTGGAAATTCCATGGTCCCTCGTCAAGAGTACGAGTGTGTGAATCTGACAAGTAGGTGCTGAAAAAAGACGCTTCAATTCTGGCACAGGGGCATTCGCACGCACGCTCGTTTTCTCTCATATGCTTCTGCTTTTTTCGATCAACTTCTAACACTACATCCTAGATATGGACGCTCATTTTATTCTCTCAGGCGGAGTAATCTCTCTCTCTCTCTCTCTCTCTCTCTCTCTCTCTCTCTCTCTCTCTCTCTCTCTCTCTGTGACTCTTGTTACCTGATACCGGTGAGAGCCATGATGACCTTAAGTCAGACAAAGCGTTTCAGAAGTGCTGAAATGTAGCCAAGCCCTCCAGAGATCTCGGCCTGCATTGGAGTCATGCTAAAAGCAGCCCACCCCCCGCAACTCCCTCAGATCCTCACTCCACATTCCTCTCCGTGGGGAAAAAGAGGAACAAAACGCAGCACACAAAAGACCTGAAAGTGAGAAGTGAAAGGGGATTTTTGTGGGTTTTTCAAAGAAACAAGTTCGCTTTCAACCTGCAATTTTCTTCTCCTTCTCGTAACTCTTTCTGTCATGTGAAGTAATTACGCAGAATGGACATTAGTGGAAATGTATTAGTATGTATGTACTGTAAGGCATTCTGTAGAAGAAATAACAAATATATATATATATATATATATATATATATTTTTTTTTTTTTTTTAAATATGAACCTTGGTAGAACCAAGGAGGTCTATAATACTTGGAGAGCACTGGACTGTCAGCATTTCCATTGCTCAGCTGGTACAGAAAAGAAATCCAGAGTTTGATTTCCACCACCATTGCTTAAGAGCACTCAGATCCGCACACATTAGACAATAACCTGAGTCAAAATATCATTTGACTAATCACATGATGACATCAGCCAACCAGCAACTGACATCATCAAGACATTTACAATCCCAAACTTTTCAATGGGAAAAGTTTTTTTTTTTGCCCTCTAATGCTGTAGTTATAGCATCTACCAGTGTGTTTCACCCACCAGCCAAACCTTTACCTCTTGGGTCAAACTGTGGTGTTTTCTCGGAGTACCATGTAAATAATGTGGTACATGGATATGAATCATTCAGCATTATTGTATATATTAAAGAACCATGATGCTGCCATCCAATTCCATCACTGTTTCTCAACCTATTATATAGACAAAATAGGATAGATGTTTCCTTCCAATTTATCAAACTGCAAATTAAATGGCTGCTTTGCATAATAAAGTTAGTACTAAGATATAAGGGCTTCTTTGAATGTACAAAATGTTGGACCTAATGTCCTTACAATGACCATTGAACTGATGCCACATAACTGTCAGTGAGAATAACATGACCCCTCACACATAATAAACACACACATGTAAAAGAAGTCTGAGTTCTGTCATTTCTGGAAATTTCATTATTTTCTGGGAAAAAATTTTCAGAATGGAGAGGAACAGCCTGATGCTGCAATGCTCAAGCACGATGAAAAGCCTAAATCTGTTTAATTTTTGTTTCCTTATTAGTCTACTTGGTTTGAATTTCCATTTTATGTATGTAATAATTTTAACTTTTATAAACTTTACAAAAGGGATTTTATCTTTAATCTCATTTTGTTTTAATTACTTGTTTCCATGTGAACTTACTTGGTGTTTATTGTAATTATTTTTTATTATAAAACACTGTGAGCTGCATTCCTTGTACAGTATGAAAGGTGCTATACAAATAAAGCTTATTATTACTAATATTATTACATTTTTATTCATTATTATGTAAAACTTTTGTAAAGAAACAGCTTAAATTGCACCAAATGTAATAGTTTAATTTCATGTACACAAGCAAATAAGTTTGAATGAACAAATTTGTTGATTAAATGTAAATAAGTGTCACTCAGGTGTACTGTGAAGGTTAGAGAGCTACTTGGTTCTTTCGATTGGTTCAACAACAGTTTCCCACAGTTATATTACCAAAACAAGGATGCTTGTTGATCTATTCTGCCAGTCATTGTTTAAATTGTAAAGATGGTGATACTGTATCTGCCCAAAGTTTCAGGAGTGCACTACCAGATAAGGTGAAGGTTGTATTATTCTTCTGATCTTTCACGGCACATTTCTCAGCGTGTCCCCATGGTCACATTTTGTCATTGGTGTTTATTGGTTACGAGTCAAGGTCCCTGACTAAAGCTCTGTTGATGTAAAATGATCTTTGATGTTTCTTTGTTTTGGTTTCATTGCTGACTGCATGTGTGTTTTTCTCTTTCAGAGGTCCTACACGTTGATAGTGGAGGCCTTGGACTTCAATAACGAGACCGCCACCGAAAGTGAGTAGCGTGATTTTTGGCTGTTTGTTTTGCTTCTTTTTGTTTTTAATTGCTTTTTGCCTAATATATTTTGGCTGTTTTTTGTTTCTCTCTTTGATGTCCTTTCTGTATTTCTTGCTTTGTTTGATTTGTTTCTGTTTTTGTTTTATGTTTCATACATTTTTTCTTTTGTTTAAACTGGAAAATGTAAGAAATTTAAGTTTGTTTTGTTTTGTTTCTTCTGCATAACTTTTTTTTCTTTTGTTTAAACTAAACTGGAAATGTAAGAAATTTACGTTTGTTTTTGTACCGTTTCCGCTCATAGCATGCTAGTCTGTAAACCAAATGTGCTGACAGGTGTGTGTGACAGGACAGGGAAGGGAAGAAGAGGAAGACTGTGTGTGTGTGTCTGTGAGGAACATTGTTGAGGGGGCCTCATGCTTATGAAAATGTTTCCGAATACCTGATGACTAATAACAGGTGTTGGCAGTCAAGGTCTCATGGCCTCTCTGTCACGGTGCATAGCTCAAGCACAAAGTTATGTTTGCTATAACCTTTCTCTTCTTACACCTCAACAGGGCTTAACACTCCAGAAACAGTCCCATTTAGACACTAAACTGAGTCTGGTGGAGTTCATTTGAATAACTCTTCTGGGTTGTCTTACCATTAACTGATATAGCGACTTCCAGCTATATCCAGATATTCTGAGTTCAAAGTTTTTGTTGCAGAAAAGCTTATATTGTAGTTGGTCTCTTGTCTTGTACTCTACAGTATGTATCAGCTTATAGACTGCATATTCTAATGGTTTATCTGATGCTAGAACCTGTAATTTTACTCTTTGGATTGTGGTCTTTTCAAATACTTCCTAATATATGTTGTGCTACAGTTTAGAGGCATTTGTTTCTATTTATTGGACTTTGAATATTCAAATGAAATATTAGAATCTGGAAATCCCCAAATCTGTAGCTAATTCAAACTTGCTTACATTTGTGACTTTGCTGCATTTTGAGAAGATTTAGTAACAACTTTAGTTTTATAAATATTGTAAAATAACATTGTCCACCAAAGGTAGATGTAGGCCAAATCTTTGTTTTTTTTTTTTTAAAGCTGTATCAGCTCAAACAGTGAAACATGGTGCTGGCAACACCAAAGTCATGGATCTGATTCCCGGGAAATGTAGAAACCGATAAAATGTGTACAGTACCTTAAATGCATTGCAGGTTGCTTTGGTTAAAAATGTCAAGCAAATGCATTTGACAAACACTTTTATTCATATACACCACAATTCAAAAATTTGGGGTTGGCAAGACTTTGATTAAATGTTTTTGAAAATGTTTTTCAAAGCCTCTTATGCTCACTTGGGCTGCATTTTTTTTTATATAAAAATACAGTAAAAACAATAATATTGTGAAATATTATTACTATTTAAAACAACTGTTTTCTCTGTTTTAATATTTATAATGATGTAACTTATTCCTGTGATGGCATAACTGAATTTTCAGCATCATTACTCCAGTCTTCAGTGTCACATGATCCTTCAGAAATCATTCTGATATGCTGATTTTGTGCTCAAGAATCATGTTTTATTATTAATAATGTTGAAAACAGTTGTGCTGCTTAATATTTTCGTGGAAACCATGGTACATTTTTTTTTCAGTATTCTTTGATGAAGAGGATTCATGAGATTAGTCAATAGAGTTCAAAGAACAACATGAAATAGAAATCTTTTAGCATTATAAAAGTCTTTACTGTCACTTTTGGTCAACTTAATGTGTCCTTACTGAAAACAAGTTTTAATTTCTTAAAATCTTACTGACCCCAAACTTTTGAATGGTTATTTATCATATATATATATATATATATATATATATATATATATATATACATATACATATTATTATTAGTAGTAGTAGTAGTAGTAGTAGAATTTGTTTTTCATTTTTGCTAGCAAGTCTCCTTATTCCTTGTCCGGAGGGTGTGGAGTTTTTTCTGTCAGTTTAATGTGACTTCCTCACCCCACAGTGAAGTGGATCAGGCTGCAGGTAGTAAAGACGTGACACTTGGCTCTGTCCGCAGGGTTCAGGGTGCAAGTGAAATGCCACAACAACCCTCTGCATTCCAGAGACCTATGAACCATAGGCCCACCTGGCCTCCATAATATCATCTCTTTTCACTCTTTCTACCTCCTCAAGGAATAAGTCTACCCATGTTGGATCAGTTTGAAGAGAACTTTAAAGATTAGTATTTATGTGAAAGGGAGGAATAGACATTTCACTGTCCCCTGTTCTAAAAAAAAAAAAAAAAAAATAGTGATGCATTGTCAAGTATGGTGTCCCATACTCGAAATTGGTCCTCTGTATTTAACCCATCCAAGTGCATGCACACAGTATTGAACATACACCCAGAGCAGTGGGCAGCCAATGTTCCAGCGCCCGGGGAGCAATTTTGGGGTTTGGTGCCTTGCTCAAGCGCACCTCAGTCATGGTACTGCTGGTGCGGGAATCGAACCGGCGACCTTCTGATTACAAGCCCGACTCTCTAACCATTAGGCCACGACTTCCCTTGTCCCTAGTCATATTCAGGAAAATGGTGAAATATGTGAGCTGATATTTTGTAAATTTCTTACCGTAAATATATCAGCTTCATTTTTGATTAGTAATATGCATTGCTAAGAACTTCATTTGGACAAATTTAAAGGTGATTTTCTCAATATTTTGATTTTTTTGCACCCTCAGATTCCAGGTTTTCAAATAGTTGTATCTCGGCCAAATATTGTCCGATCCTAACAAACCATACATCGATGGAAACTTATTTATTCAGCTTTCAGATGATGTATAAATCTCAATTTCGAAAAATTGACACTTAAGACTGGTTTTGTGGTCCAGGGTCACATTTATCTGTTCTAATCAAGGGGTTTTGAAACGTGATGGCAAGGATGATTCCCTTCCTTAAATATAAAGGCTGCTATTTATTTTAAGACTCATTGAGGGTTCGTTCACACAAAATGCATTTTTGAATTCAACTTTGTTGCTTTTCCATTGTTTTTCTGTATAAATATGCGATACATGTGTTTGACCATTGAACTCGTGACTTGTGCAGCATCTCTAGATCTTGCTTTTTTTGATTTTTGTTTTGTTTTTTAAAGTGAAAGTCCTCTTACATTGAAAAATATGATGGGTGATTTTATAAAAACATATAAAAATGTAAAAATTTTAATTAGAATTTACTTTGTCATTTTAACAAATCCAAAATAAACAATTAAAATATTAGCTGGAAAATTTGTAAATAATTGAAATAAGTATTAGTCCTAGTTTAATACCAACTTTTTTTTCGCTGTAATTTTCCATGGACTCCTTGTGGCCACCTGGGGGTCTCCAGAAACCCAGTTTGAAAAACCCTGCTCTAATTCACTACTCTGCATGGGTTCTGAATCTACTGGGGTGAATATGTCAGAGAGAGAGACAGAGAAAGTGAGCAAGACAGTGTTTATTCACTGATGCCATGAGTCTTGGCTGCTTGTAGGGTTACATATTGTTTGCACAATGTAATTAATAGTGATTGTGGCTTTTCCTTCAGCTATAAACATGAGGGGTCATTTTAGGCCAGCGATATCTTTAATCTCCAAGCAACTAGATATCGAGACATTGACGTTTCTCGGTTAACCTTTAACTCTTTGAATTGTGTGTGGTGTTATAATGTCAAGGCCTTTCTAACTGTTACACATTGACTATTCAGGTGGAAAGCTCATCGAGAAAGCGTACCACTCTGGCATGATCAACCCAAATCGACAATGGCAGAGACTGACCCACAACGGCCCCATCGCTCAATTCGAGTACCAGATCCGGGTCACCTGCGATGAACACTACTACGGCTTTGGCTGTAACAAGTTCTGCCGGCCACGTGACGAGTTCTTTGGACATTACACCTGTGACCAGAATGGCAACAAGACCTGCCTGGAAGGATGGACGGGTCCTGACTGCAATACGGGTGAGCAAGTAGACTGTGTTTCTGTTCCTTTTTTTTTTTTTTTTTTTTGCATTTATCTAATCCAAAATACAGTAAAAACAGTAAAATTGTGAAAATATTATTGCAATGTAAAATAATAGTTTTTTTTATTTGAATATATTTTAAAATGTATTTTTTTCCTGTGATGCAAAGCTGAGTTTTCAGTAGCCATTTCTCCAGTCTTCAGTGTCACATGTCACTTCAGAATACATTCTAATATACTGATTTGAAAGTGAAGTGAAATGTTTTGCAAAAACGGTTGACTGAAATGCTTTCAAACAGTTGCCATTTTAAGAGGCTGGTGGGTGAGGGTAATAGTTTGGAATAAGCCGTGAACGGAGAGCGCAGCACCCGAAACCTGACGACAGGACTTATATTAGAGTAGGATTCAGTTAGGCTGGTCAGGGGTTTGAAAGATTCCCGCCCCATACATTGCCAAAATGTTTTCATGGGTGAACAGGGGACATTGAGGCCCCTGGTATATCTTACAGCGAGGATGGGGAACAAACTTACTCTTATTCATCCTTTCCCACTCTTTCTGTTTTCCAGCGATCTGCAGACAAGGTTGCAGCACCGAACATGGATCTTGTAAGCAACCAGGTGGCTGCAAGTGAGTAATCTGCAATATTATTCTATATTTTGGTGGCATTTCCTGCAAAAAAAAAAGTACTTTACGCTGTCACCAGGTTTATTTTCTTTAACATTTTGAGCCAAGCCTTGTTAAAGTGTGAAAGACGCAACAGTACAAGCTTTCACTGCAACTAGAGGCTCATGGTTAAATCTTGTTAGAGTCCATGTGTCCTGCTTGACCTATCAAGGTCTGATAGCTCAAGCTCTGTTTCTGGTCCACAGACAATGAAAGCACAGATTACTGACATCCACCTCCAAATATTCCAACATGGCTGGCGTTTAGCAGTGAAACGGTGTCAATAAGGCCATGTTGAACAGACAACCGAAACACAAAGCTATTTTTAGCCATTTTACTTTTGTCTGGCGAGATGTTGAAGCCTTATCTACAAACCATCATCTGCCAAGTTTTAATTGGGTTTTAAAAAGCACTGCTTGTTTTACTAATGATGTATGAATTTGGCCACAGGGGAAGAGAAAGTTATGTGTTTCTGTGTGTGTTCGTATACAGCTATAGCTCAGTGATTTAAGAGTGCATAATAAATACTTCTCTTTTGTAACACTGATGCACATAAAAAAGTATGTCAAACTAACTGGCTTGTTTAATGTGAAATAAAATAACATGGTGGTTTATTCTATTGTGTTGCCTCCCTATAGAGAACAGAATTTGAAGGGATTTTTTTTTTTTTTTATCCTTCCATAGCAGCATGTTTTCCTTGACATTTTCTTGAGTTGCTTCATAATATGTACGATTGCAGCATGCATGGAAAAAATGCAGAAACAAGGCTTTTCCTTCGTCATAAAGGAATGCGTCATGTGTAACTTATTTGTGTTGAGTAGGGCATCCAGTTAATGAAAATTGAATTTCTTGCGCAACAAACTGATCTTCTATTGGTTGGGGCAAGTCACGGCAGGTTTTGCATTGGGCTTTTTCTGGTTTTTCATCGGTTCGTTATAGGTGTTTGCATGTTTTTTGGTCAACAGACTGACGTTAGTGATGTTTTGTTACAAAGATCTTTTTTGTTTGAGTCATTCTCATCATTGTACCATCTCTGAAAGCGTTCAGGATCAAGGCTGGAAGTCTACGGAATTCAATGTATACTAAAACCTCAGCTCTTTGTTACATTTGGCATGATTATATCCCATTACCTATTCATCTCTCACTGAAAGCTTGCCAGAACACACAACCATGCAATTGTGCAACTGTTGTAACAAGAGCTCTTACTGTGCTAAATTGGAACCGCCGAGGCCTACGGTTGAGGTGAAAATGTTACTCAGCCATGCTGCTTTAATGCCATATTTTTGCTTTAATATCATTCAGAGTCACTTCTAAGACATTGCTGATGTGAAATAGGGTTTTGTGAATGTTTCTCATAGTCGAAATCTTCTCGCATGTTTAAAATTAGTTGTCTTTAATCACAGAGAGAGGTTTCCTCAACCACCGTGTTTATTTTTACAGCTGAACTGCCGCCTCAGGCTAATTGTTTTCTTTTTTCCCCCAGAGGGCAGTCTGTTTTCCTGTGGCTAAGCCCTCACGGACTTAGTATCTCATCTGAATCCTTCTTTAAGGAGCAGGTTATCGCTCAGGCTGTTTAATTACTGCCATCTTAAGGGAGAAGTGTAGGGGAGAGCTATTGCTGAGCTGTTTTGGAGATGGCTTTTAATTACAGGCTTAGAGATATTCTGTGGCTGTAGATCTGACTCAGTTTTTTCGTTCCCTGGGTGGAGAAAGGCTACATGGGAACAGGAGTGAGAATGCAAAAGAACCCGCCATAAATATATTGGCCAATGGAGCAGTTTACAAACACAATCCCCCACCCAGACGGTCCGAGCAGTTCTGGGGCCAAGCCGCTCTGCTTTTATTGAGACAGAGTGTCCTGCCACAAGCTAATGTTAGTCTCTCTAAAAGACCCAGTGGAGTTTTAAAGCTGCTGTTTGTTGTTTGCATGGCTTGGCATTAAATAATCAGACAAGAAGTTGTCGGCGGTTCCCTTTTCCCAGTGGACTGGAGCGAACTTTTAAAACAGGGTTTATGAAAGGGTAACCTTTTAGCATTGAACGCCCTGAAAAACAACACTTTTCTCAAAGTTTTGGTAAGTACTTTGAGAAAATGATGGCAAATTATGCTTTAGAAAATCACTACACATTGTTTTCGTGTGGTGTTGTCGTTATAAACAGAACATATTTCTTCAGCCCTGACGCCTCTGACGAAAGTGAGAGAAAATTGTTTTGCACTGTTAATCTCATCATGAAACTACTGACTTTATTCATTCTGTCCATGATAACTCAACTCAAATGATAACTTCATCTCACTCAAATACATTCAGATGCAAAAGCCTCTAAGTGCCGTCTGAAATTTTCTTCTAAAATGAGCATTTTTATCAGGCTCTCCTATATTTATGTTCAGTTATTTCGCTTTAATTGCACATTATCATAACTAAAATGCTATTTGTGTTAACTCAATTTGTATGCCATTTTATTCAGAAATAAAAAATGGGTAAAATGGAAAATCAAACTACATGTAGTGGGCATTTTGGCCTCAAAGGTCAAAATCAATATGATTAAAACAAAACAAAAAACTATAAAAATTAACACTATCACTAAAAATTCCTCATACATACATATATGTATATATATATGTATATATATGTATATGTATGTATATATATATATATATATATATATGTGTATGTATATGTGTATATGTATGTGTATATATGTATGTGTATATGTATATATATATGTGTATGTATATGTGTATATGTATGTGTATATATGTATGTGTATATGTATATATGTATGTGTATGTATATATGTATATATATGTATATGTATATATGTATGTATATATGTATATGTGTGTATATATATATATATATATATATATATATATATATATATATACACTGCCATTTAGTGACACTTGCAGTTTTTAGTGGTCATTTAATTTGCATTTATAAAACCTTGACCTAAAATATTTGTCATTTTCAGGTGTCTGTACGGCTGGCAGGGTCCATACTGTGATAAGTGCATCCCTCACCCGGGCTGTGTACACGGAACCTGCGGTGAACCCTGGCAGTGCCTGTGTGACACTAACTGGGGTGGACAACTCTGTGACAAAGGTAAGCATGCGTCAATTTGACTTTTTCTGTCTTTTTATTCTGTTTTTGTTTCCTAATATTCATAATTCTAACATACTAATCCTGTTCTTATCTCTCAGATCTAAACTACTGTGGAACTCACCAGCCGTGTTTGAATGGAGGAACGTGCAGCAATACAGGGCCTGACAAATACCAGTGCTCTTGTGAAGATGGCTACTCTGGGGTCAACTGTGAACGAGGTGAGTACGTCATGCTAGCCACACTTTCAAACATCATACTAGAGTCAGGTTCAGTTCGCAGATTGTGGCCAAAAACGTCCAATTAGTAAGGAAAGATCTGTCTGACTGATATGAAAAGTGGCCATTCACACATTGTTAGGTGTTAATCTGAAATAGTGATATCACAATAATAAACCAATTGGATATGGTGATTTTTGACCATTTTGTATTCAGTATGAATCAGACAGTTTTTGAGGCTGAGACCTAGCTGTTTTGTGTGGCAAATGTCAGTATTGTGCTTTCTCAAGTGTTCGTTTTCCTGTTTCTTTGTTTTTGTTTCTGTTTCAACATAGTTAATCTCCTTATTCCATTTTAAGGTTCCCTTTTTGTATTTTGCATTTAAATATGGTGTGTTTCAAGTTGCCAAGTTTAGCAATGAGTTAAAAAAAAAAATGTCATTCTACTGCAGTGAAATATCTAAAGCATAAAACAGTGATGTATCGGTCAATGCACATTTTGAATATAATAAGAGTTGGATTGATGCACTGCATTATGAAGAATCACTCGATGCACTGTCAAAAATAAATGAGAAAAAATGGTACCTTTTAGGGTAGTCCCTTTAAAGGTGTGGGTTTGTAGCTTATCTACCCTTAAAAGCTGCAAATTACTAACTTAGTGTTGTATATGTACACTTAAGGTACTACTATGAACATTTTAGGGGTAAATAAAGCAAACATTTGTACCTTAGAGACTTGTTTTTTTTTGAGTGTGTGTGGTTTATTGTAGCAGTACTGCCCAAAAGTTTTATCATCTTTCCCTGTTTACGACTCTGAAACATAATGACGCTGTAGCTGCTTGAAACATGATACAAGGAGCAATTTAGATGCAGTCGTTTGAATTTGATCGTCTTGTTTAATGAATCTTAACAGTCATTATGCGCTGCTTTCTGTGTTTCTGTTGGCACGAGCCCATTTTATATGCAATGCCATTTTGTTATTGACACCAAGTCAAATTCTGCAGCAGGTCATTGCATTCTGGTATAGCAAGATGGAAAAGGGTGTAGAGAGCCTATGGGGGATCAGATGATGTCAGACCATGGGTCTTAACTGTCTACAGTGTCAGGAAGGGCGCCCAGGTCTGCTAATCCTCTGTTATGATATGTCCTGCCAGTGAATCTCGTCTGTTTTGACAGTCAGTGGTTGGATGGGTATAGTGAGAAAATCTGCCAGATGGACCGTCATGGCTTTTTTCCTCCCCATCCTCCTCTCGGATTCATATGATCCAGATTCAAGCCCTCGGGGTGGTGACAACCTCCTGGGGCAGTGAAATCTTCCCCTATACAAACCATTGGAGGAATCATTCAGTCTTAAGCAGGAAGATAAAAGCTTAACTAACTGTTGAGTTAATGGGGTCAGTCATGTGACTATAGTGCAAAGGTTAGATCAACATACTCTGGTCAGACTTGAGAGCATATCAGACCTATAGTTCACCCAGAAATAAAAATTGTCTTTATTTTACTCATAACTAACTTTCTTCTCCTAAACAAATTTTTGTTTCAATATAATGATCATATGGTTTCACATGAGAGTTTGAAACAGCATGAGGTTGAGTAAATAATGACAGATTTTCATTTTCCGGTGAAAAATCAATAAAAACTGTAAACAAGTGATACTCTGTGCTTGCGTTCACAGCTGAACACGCCTGTCTGTCCAACCCTTGTGCGAATGGAGGGACGTGCAAGGAGACCAGTCAGGGTTACGAGTGTCACTGTGCAGTCGGGTGGAGCGGCCCATCATGCGAAATCAGTAAGGCGGCACATTAACATAGAGGTCTGCATTCCTGCGGCTGTCCTGCGGGAACCGCGGGACCCGACCAGATTTCTTGTGACGCGGGATTAAATTCCCGAATAAAACGCGGCAGCGGTCGGTAACTCTGGTGCAATTTGAACGGGAGCGGGCGGTCTAACAATATCCCGTTCCCGACGTCATTTCAGAACTGTATATCTGTGCTTTATTCAAGCACCGGTACAGCCTGCACTCGACTGTTATGCACGCGCTGCACGCTTCGTTTTATTTGCGGGGTCTGTGCGCAGCATGTGCATAACGGTCCTCAGAGCAGGCTGTACCGGTGGTGAATATACGGCCCGCAGACAGAACAGGTGCACGTTGTCGATGAGTGACAGAGCAGAATAAAGATGGAGCAAAGTGTGAATGCGCTGTCCTTGAAGAACGTTCAACTCTGTTTTGTTTATATTTTGCTTAGCCTATAAATTTCAATGACACATGTCGAATTTATTTATTTATTTTTCTTCTGCGACACTTTTCCTAGGCTATGTGTTTACAGCAAGATGTTAAACGAATTTAGTATTTTGACAAAACGAATAAAATTATAATAGGCCATTTTTGTACACCCTACTTTTTTTCCCCCTCTGCGACACTTGTTCGTATTGTGTTGTAATGGTTAAACGAATTGTATCCTGACAAGACGAATAAAAATAAGGAATACAATTTTTATACATAGGCTATTTATATTCTCTGTGACACTTTTTTTCCTACTGTGTTGGCAGCAAAATGTAAAACGAATTTTGTGTCTTAAGACAAAATTGGGCTTAACATTTTGCTGTCAATAAAAGACTCTTGGTCAACAGAAATAAATAACAAATACTATTTTGTGCAGACTACACTTTTATTTGTTATGCCTACCTCTCTTTCTTTCAGTAGAGGAAATTTAAATTTGTGATTCTGAAAACGAGATCTAAATTTAGCGGGAGCGGTCGGGTCAGGAAGAAAATTATTCAAAGCGGACAGCGGGTGAACAAAGAGTGAATATATAGCGGGAACGGGTGGGTGCGGGATACAACCTCGCGGGAGCGGGACTTAAAAAACAGTCCCGCGCAGACCTCTACATTAACACACTCAGAAGATGATATCCAGCAACACTTGATTTGTCTAACCTGCTCTGATCTCACAGATGTGGATGATTGTACACCCAACCCATGCAAACATGGAGGCACCTGTCAGGATTTGGTTAATGGCTTCAAATGTACCTGCCCTCCTCACTGGACCGGCAAAATGTGTCTGATTGGTGAGAGATTAGTGAAGCAATTTGAAGTTTGACTTTCATCATGCTTTTAACTAGGAGTTAATCACAACGTTTATTTTCAAAGATGCCAATGAATGTGAGGATAAGCCATGTGTGAATGCCAAGTCATGCCACAATCTGATTGGTGGATATTTCTGCGAGTGTCTCGCTGGCTGGATGGGTCAGAATTGTGATATAAGTGAGTATACCAATCTCTATTTTTCTTTTTATCTCTGCATGTGCTTTTGTAGATTTCTGCTGTTTTTGGCTTAAAAATTCAGACATTTCTCTCAATTTCAGACATAAATGACTGTCAGGGTCAATGTCTGAATGGAGGAACTTGCAAGGTAGGAGATCTTCTGATGTTTTCTATCAATGTACACTACTGTTCAAAAGTTTGGGGTTAGAAAGAAATTAAAACATTTATTCATCAAAAGTAACTTTTATAATGTTACAAAAAAATCTATTTCAAATAAATACTGTTCTTTTGAACTTTCTATTCATAAAACATTTCCACAAAATTTTCTCAACATTTATAATAATATGAAATTCACCAAATCAGCATATTAGAATGATTTCTGAAGGATCATGTGACACTGGAGTAATGCCTGAAAATTCAGCTTTGACATCACAACAATAAAGTACATTTTATAAAATATTAACTTAGAAAACGGTTATTAGGAATAGCAATAAAATTTCACAATATTTCTGTTTTTACTGTATTTTTGAGCAAATAACTGCAACCTTTGTGAAGATAAGAGACTTCTTTTAAAAAAACATCTTACTGACCCTAAACTTATGAATGGTAGTGTAATATTCTGTTGTTTCATTTAAGCAGGAAGGGGCTGGCATGTAAAGCGGCCAAGTTCAGCTAGTTATTTTTTTATGTGATGTTTAGTGATGGGTTTATCTGAAATTGGATATAACTGAGAACAAAATGGAATGTACAGGTGTGATCAAGGATATCCCTTTTAATTGCTACTGACTGCTTCAAACAAAACTCTTGAGTCATTTTCTAAGGCTTAATGCCATGAATCTCTCAAACTTTGACAAATGCAATGACTGGTTCATCTCCAGAAGGGCTTATTGTTGAAGATTAGAAACTGTAAACATCCAGAACAGAAACATGGGTGTGCCGTCTGAGGCTGACATATTGATACCATTCATTCTCAGAAGTGCTGTACAAAAAAAATGTAAGCCTTCTAAGCTGAACATTTATTTTAGAGGGTTAGTGCCAGGAAAGTATGCCCATGATTATGGCACAGAGATGATTTTACCTTGGTCACTACACTGAGTTATTGTAGCTTTTTTTTTTTTTTTTTTAAAACTAACATTCTAGCTCTCGTCTTTGACAGGATTTGGTGAATGGTTACCGCTGTCTTTGCCCTCCTGGCTATTCGGGTGAACACTGTGACAAGGACGTGGATGAGTGTGCTAGCAGTCCCTGCCTAAACGGTGGCCGGTGTCAGAATGAAGTCAATGGATTTCAGTGTCTGTGCCCTGCCGGCTTCTCGGGTCAGCTGTGTCAGGTGAGAGAAAGTCCTGTTTTCTTTCCTGACTACTGATATCTTTGTATATAAAATACTTGAATCACAGTTACTGTATATACTGTATACTTGTTTTTGAACCCCCCCAAAAAACAAAAATTGTTGAAATGGTCAACCTCAGCTAAAAATAAGACTCGAAACATACAAACCTACAGTTAAACTGTTGCTAAACTGGACACTTAATGCACCAAAAAAATAAAAATAAATAAATCGCTCCCATAAAGATGAACTTTATTAAAATGTTTAAACGGTATAGCAGGATTTTGACATTTCTATTAGTACACACTATTGTTCAAACATTTGGGGTTGCTAAGCTTTTTAAGGTATTTGAAAGAAGTCTCTTATGCACTTGGATCAAAAATACATTAAAAACAGTAATATTGTGAAATAGTATTAGAATAACTGTTTTCTATTTTAATATATTTTAAAATATTCTTTATTTCTGTAAATTTTCAGCAGCCATTACTCCAGTTTTCAGTGTCACATGATTCTTCAGAAATCATTCTAATATGTTAATTTGCTTTCAAGAAACATTTCTTATTATTAATGTTAAAAACACTTGTGTTGCTTAAGAACTTTTTTCAGGATTCTTTGATGAATGGAAAGTTCAGACAGCATTTATTTGAAATATAAATATTTTATAACATTATAAATGTCTTTACTGTCACTTTTGATCAATTTAATGTATCTTAGCTGAATAAAAGTATTCATTTCTTTAAAAACGTTTAAACAGTGTATACCTTCATCCACCCAGCTCTAGTTGTACCCTGAAGAAAGAGAGAGACAAAGAAAGACGGGCTAGGTTTGAGACAGGCAGGGTTTGGCTAGCTCTTTAAAATATTCTTCTATTTGTTTTTTATTCTCCTGAGCGTTTTGGTGCGCTTTTTCCTGGCAGACGCTGTGTCGAGGCTGTTGAGGGTTGCTCTGTGTTTTCTAAGAATCCAAAAATGCCTGGATATCATTTTCCCCTCATCATTGAGCTCTCTTTTCTCCTCTTGTAAATCTTTCTCTGGTGTAGCTGGATATCGATTACTGCCAGCCCAACCCATGTCAGAACGGCGCACAGTGTTTCAACCTGGCCTCGGACTACTTCTGCAAATGTCCCGATGACTATGAGGGTAAAAACTGCTCTCACCTGAAGGACCATTGTCGAACCACATCATGCCAAGGTGAGAAATCTCAGTCTCTGAGATGGATCTCGTCTTGGTATCTCTTTGTAAACCGCCCCTAAAACCCAGAGTAAGCTGATCTGCCAGATGCATGCCATTGTTCAGCTGCTGAGTAAAACTAGATTACAGGCCCGTGGACTCTCCCACCACCTTCAGGGGGAAAGATGAGGAAAAAGAACTCGTATTTTGTTACATGAGGCTTTTTCAGCCCATGGTGAGCTATTTGACAGTAACCTCCCTGGACACACAGCTCACATACACACAGTCTCTTAAACACTTTCTCCATTCCCAAATCCTCCTGAACATTTGCCAGTTTCTTAACAGCTCTGTGTGTGTTCTTCGTGGTAATGACTTGGTGGGATTCTCTGCCTTGGATGTTTAAAAGTGTGTGTGTGTGTGTGTGTGTGTTTGAGGAGGGGCAAACCCCACAGCTAGATAAGCCCATCAAGTTTCTTTCAACTTTCAGGGCTTATGTGCATTAAATGGCCTCCTCGTACACTCTTTCTGCAAAAGTAGATGTAAAAACTTCAATAGTCAACCCATAAATATTGAAATAAACTGGGTAATGTGGGTTTAGTGTAGATTTTGTAGGTTTTATTTCACAATGAACCCAGAGTTTTAACAGTTGGGTTTCTGTCTTTCTCTGAAACGTTCACAGTGATTGACAGCTGCACTGTTGCTGTGGCATCCAACAGTACGCCGGAAGGGGTCCGATATATCTCCTCAAATGTCTGTGGTCCTCACGGACGCTGCAGGAGTCAAGCCGGAGGCCAGTTTACGTGCGAGTGTCAGGAAGGATTCAGAGGCACCTACTGCCATGAGAGTAAGACTAAACATTATTATCGGATTATAGGCACGCACCGATATTTCGGTTATTTTCATTTTACGGCCTGCTTTCAAAATTCCAGACTATTTCATCTAAATAAATTTTTATTTTTATGTTTAAAACACTAAAAACTAAAATCAGTTGTTTTAAATGCTCCGTGTGAATTTACGCATCATAATGTTGTAAGTCTGATAAATGATTATTCATTATGAGATTTGCTAAAGGTTGCATTTAACAGTGTTATTAAGTTATTAGTGTTTTTGAAAATTAAGTGCGCTTTAGATGACAGCAAAGGTAATCTCAGTGTAAAAGTACAGAAAATGAGCTTGTGCAATTAAAATTGCAGTAACAACCAATCAATATCAGTATCAACCACAATGAACAAAATCATTAATATCGGCTGATAATCAACTGATATATTGTGCATCCCTATCTCTATGTAGATGATCCTAAATTTTGTGATGTCTATGGTCTTTTTCAGATATAAACGACTGTGAGAGTAACCCATGTCGCAATGGCGGTACTTGCATCGATAAGGTGAACGTTTATCAGTGCATTTGTGCTGACGGCTGGGAAGGAGTTCACTGCGAAATCAGTATGTTCACTTGAATAGATTTTTCTCTGCTTTTGTTAAATGTTTGTGCTTCTTTAAGCTCATTTTCTTATTCTTTTCTCCCCATTTTTTCAGACATCGATGACTGCAGCTTGAACCCCTGCCTGAACAAAGGAGCATGTCAAGACCTGGTGAACGATTTCTACTGCGAATGTAGAAATGGCTGGAAGGGAAAAACCTGCCACTCCCGTAAGAAAGACTATTTTAATGACCCACCCAGTTTGCTGAGTTTTTGTTTGTGTGTGAGCGTGTACATATGGAGTAATAAAATACTATTGGATCAACTGTAATTTCAGGTGATAGTCAATGTGACGAAGCCACATGCAATAATGGAGGTACATGCCATGATGAAGGGGACATCTTCAAGTGCAGGTGCTCACCTGGCTGGGAAGGAGCCACATGTAACATAGGTCAGTTTGGGTGACGCCCATTCACTTTCTCTATCTTAGAATGTGAAAAATACCGTATTCCCACAAACCCCTTTAGCACACTTCTTGCTGTAAAGTCATACACTGTGCAATGTTGGAGCAGGCAGTTGCAAGCTACAACTGTGCAGCAAATAATTTGGCTACAAGTATTTTTATGAGTGCTTCAGAACCTTTTAAACTGATTCTTTCTAGAATATTATGACCACTAAATTTCTAGCTCAGGAGTTTTAAAACTTCATAATACCAAGGACCCCCAAATTTGATCACTTTGCAAAGTACCCCCCTTCTAAAATTTGGGGGAATTTAAACAGTTGACTTTTATGTTGTTGTACTAAAGCCAAAAATATATAAAAATTTTATCTGGAAACTATTATCTGCATTATAAGAAGAAATTTTAATTTCAATGTATTACTATAGCACTGTATTTCCAACCAGTCATTAAATGAAATAGTAGTAATGCTCATGTAAATTGTGAAATAATGTAAAATATAAATAATATGATATATAAATATAATATGTAATATAAATTTATATAAACAGTCATATACAAAAATTTTATAACGATTTATTTTTAACACTTTTTTTCTCCCCACTGAAATTTCCCATGGCCCTTTGGTGTGAAAACCCCTTGAATATTCAGAAACTGTTTTATGGTTTAAAATGTAAGCTAAGAAGAAGTTGCTCTGCAAAATAGGGGGAAAAAAACTGTTCACATTCAATCATTCTAGCTCACAGACTGAAATCTCTCTCTCTTTCTGTCGATGTATTGGCTGCAGTTTGTTTCAAATAGCACGATCTGTAAAATAACCCCATCAGATTTTGGGACGAGCATTTTTGCAGATTTCTTTGATGCAGAAAATATCATATCTGGCTTACAGTCGGCTCAATTCTTTGATGGGAAATTTAGTTGGATCGAGTCTTGGGAAATGTTGTACTTGGTAATACTTCAAGATGTAGCGGGTCCATTTTAAGTGTGGCAGTCTTGTTGTGGTTGCACTCGTGTTGATCTGTTCAGTTCAAAGCATTCTGACCTCTCTTGTGGCTCCTTTGCAGCCAAGAACAGCAGCTGTCTGCCCAACCCATGTGAGAACGGAGGCACCTGTGTGGTCAACGGCGACTCCTTCACCTGCGTCTGCAAGGAAGGCTGGGAAGGATCCACCTGCACCGAGAGTGAGTACCGCAGTCCTAACTTCCTGGGTAGATTTAAAGTGGAAGAGGGAATGGTTTCACGCATAAAAGTTAATTTTTCAATCCTCATTTAGTCTGAGAATAAAGCAGGGATCCATTTTCCTGGCTTTGTCTTGCTCGTTCTTTTCCATTCTTTCTCTAAACCCACCTCACCCTGGCTGGACATTGTCTGCTGCTGCCAGCTATGAAGGAAAAAATTTAAATGAGGGAAAGTGGAGACAGATGTCCCCCCCTTTCCTCAAGCCCACCACTTCTCTTTCTTTTTTTTCCTCGATGTGCCTTTCTCATGTATTGTTGTGCACCTCTCGCTCTGTGAGAACGGAGAAACCTGGAGTCCTTAAAATGAAGAGAGAAGAAAAGCTGGAGACGGCGAGTGAGTTAGTAACCGAGCAATCAGGGACTCTGCCAAACTGGACGCCCACGCGAGCACGCAGACGCTCGCGCACTCAGACACAAGCTCTGACATGTTGACTCTTGTGTTCGTTCTTATGTGCTCACATGGGTGTGAAGTGAATCAAACCCTCTTCTCTCTCTCTTTTTCAGATACCAACGACTGCAACCCACACCCATGGTAAGTCCTGGCAAAACATATACACACACAGCCTGCCGCTGTAAACAGGCCCGTACAGCTGTGCTGCACTTTCTCACACTCTTTCACAGTGCTGGGAAACAGGCACTCCCATTGCTTCTGTCATTCCAAGGGTGCGTTAAGCTTGCTGCCTATTGTGCTTTTGACATCGGGTTCATCTGCTCGAGAAGTTGTCTAAGCAAGATTCTGAGTTCACAGTAACATATCCCAGCAAAACAGATTAGCATGAGTTCATTTGATAAGGATTTTGTCATTTGGAATTTGGGGCCACTGATAACAGTGAACTGATAAAATGCACTTATAATAATTGGATTTACCTGTTTTTGCATAGTTGTAAAAGTTTTTGTGACATGCAAGCTGCTACAGATGTTTCTTATTAGCAGACATTGATTTGAATCCTTTTGTCACTTTTATCAGTGAGAGACTGACATTACAGTTGGAGATATTTGGGATATTTTCATATATAAAATAATTTTGTAGTAAATTTCCTTATAAAGTTACCATTCACCAACGAGTTACTTTAACCAATTTTATTTATTTATATTTATTTTCATTTTACTTCATATTAAGTTGATTTCATTTGTTTTTTTTCTTTTATTTACTTTTTGTAAATAAAATCTTTGTATTTTACTTTATATTGCTTTTTATTAATTTTATATTATTTTATGTATTTTTTTTATTCATGTTATTTTATTCATTTGTAAATTTATATTATTTTTTTATTTTCTTTTATTCATTTTATTTTATTTACACGTTTGTATTCATTTTATTTTTTATATTATTTGCTTTTATGCTTATTTTTTATTTTCCTTTATTTTATTTTTTTGTATTCATTTTTGTTTGATTTTTTTTTTTTTTTTTTTATTATTCATTTTATTTAAGGATATTTTTCTTTATTCATTTTATATTAAACAATTTTTGTTTTAATTTTTAATATTATTTATTTATTTATTACTTTTTCCACTTTAGTTGACCAAACTCTTTCACTCACTGTTAGCCAGTATACAGCTTGTATACAGTATGTCAACATGCCAGTTTTGACTCTCATTTGGTGCTTGACTAATGCTGTTTTTGGACCCTGTTTGTAATGCTGCAATGATGCCTGAACCGAACTGTGTCTGAGCTTCTGTCTTTCTCTCTCCATAGCTACAACAGCGGGACGTGTATGGATGGTGAAAACTGGTACCGTTGCGAGTGCGCTCCGGGTTTCGCCGGGCCAGACTGCCGCATAAGTGAGTGTTAGATGCCGCCTGATCCTTTTGACTGTGAGCCCTATAAATGTGCAACACATCTCTTCAAAAACAAACAGAGCTGGAGCAAAATGCACGGTCTAGCCACCCAATTAGCCAGCCCTCTGGGCAGAATGCCAACAGCACTGCGAGCAGCGTCCTCGCATTCTGTTCACGGCCCCTCGGGAGAAACTGACTCGCGGTGACCGAAAGCCAATCAGCCTGGTTATCCAGCACTGATTACAAAGCTCGATTTGCTCTTTGAAAAGCTTTCATCTGGCTGCACGAGACATAACTCAGGCTTTACTGTTTGATGCATGCAAACCTGCAAATGAGCTCATGACGTGAATGTCAGCTGAGCCTAAGATGATAGAGTCCATCAGGACAGGGTGTTCAGTCATACTTTATGAACTCGCCTCAATCAAAATGATCTCTTTGGGAATATTTAACTCAATAAGCAAGATGGCATGACAGTTTAGTCTTGTTTTGAGCAAAAAACCTTAATTCAAGATATTCTTGGAAAACAAGCCTTAAACATCTTAAGCAGTCTTGCTTATTAGGTCAATCTGTTTAATTTTTAACAATTTTCCAATGTTTTTACTAGGAAACAAGACCATACCTGTTGCTATTCATGCGATTGGAAAGTTTTAGGACTTTAAAAGTTCAGAGCATGATTCCTAACAGATTCTCTTAATTCTTTCAGATATAAACGAGTGTCAGTCTTCTCCCTGTGCAACTGGCTCTACCTGCTTAGATGAAATCAATGGTTACCGCTGCCTTTGTCCGCCTGGAAGAACAGGACCAGAGTGTCAAGAACGTAAGAGTCATATAAGCTTGTGCAAACAGGCTACACACCACTTATTTCTTATTGAAAAGAACATCAGGACCTGCATTAACATCTCCCAAACCATTCCTTTCCTACAAAACAGTGACATTGTTGACTTAACAGTGTCAAAAAATTCACCTTAGTTTGATGGTTCACATCAATTTGATGTACTTGGACTGCAATGCATGTGACAATAGAAACAAATAGAAAATATACACACTAAATGGAAATGTAACGCTTGAATTTTTACTCAAGATCACACCATACCAACTCCTTTCTTGCTATGTCATAATCTTCTGTCGATGTCGTTCACAGTCATTGGGAGACCCTGTATTGCTAACGGACAAGTAACTGCTGATGGTGCCAAATGGGAGGAAGACTGCAACATTTGCCAGTGTCAAAATGGAAAGATTCATTGCACCATGGTAACTTAGCTGCCGCTGCATCGTATTCTTGAGGCATTTACTAATACTTCTCTTAATTATGCAATCAAAAATGCCTGTTTTTTTGGCTCTTTTTTTCTTCAGATGTGGTGTGGACCAAAATCATGTCGGGCAGGAAAGGCCAGAAGTGGGTGTCCTGCAGGCCAATCCTGTGTTCCCATCAAAGAAGAGCACTGCTTTGTCAAACCCTGCCCTAGTCTCGGAGAGTGTTGGCCCCCTGCACCCCCTCCACCCTCCAAATGCCACGCCAGCTTCTCTTACCAGGACGACAGCTGTGCCAACATCACGTTCACCTTTAACAAGGAGAACATGCCTCAAGTGAGTCATATTTTCAGAGGAGAGCGATTGAATTATGAGCTTCTGAGCCGTTTTCCCACTTCTCCAAACGTCTCCTCCACCCTTCTCTAATTCGGTGGAGAACTGAGAGCGCAGTGGGGCGTGAAAGATCAGGTTCTCTTCATCTAGGAGACAACGTTCCTCATGGGTGAAGTTTTCCATGCTGGTTGGATTCTCACAAGCTTTGTTGTCATATCCAAACACTTTTTCTTCAGATGAATAAAAGCGCAAGAAATACATTTTGTACAATAAGCTCTGGCTCGGTATCCCTTTCCGAACCAAGACATTCCTGAGCTAATATCCCGTAACGGTTTAATACTTAGGCAGTCATTGTTGAGAAAC
>JAFVLL020008014.1:0-78806 GCA_021397915.2 Tor tambroides | reverse complement strand
CTAACTGCTACTTTTTCTTTAAAAACTAACACTAGCTTTCTTTTTTCTATTCTATCTACTTGTTTTCCTTGAGAAAAAAAAAATAAATAAAAAAACCTTGCTATGTGTACTGCGTTAGGCTAACCGAGACTTGTCATATGCTTGCATGTTGTTGCTCTTTTGTTGATTTTGATTGCTTCTATTGTCCTCTTTTGTAAGTCGCTTTGGATAAAAGCGTCTGCTAAATAACTAAATGTAAATGTAAATGTAAATGTATATGTGATTTTGCTGAGGTAAATGTAACATTACATGACATTGTTTACTAGATGTTTTATTGACGGCTTTTTTTAAAAAGAAAAAAAAAAGAAAAAAAAAGAAATCAATACTGGACGATATGGCCAAAAATATTATCACGATACATCTCTTAATTTTGGTTGACACGATATAATTCTGACATCGATGCGAGCAATATTTTAAAAAGCCTCAGAAAAGCTGCAAAGAACGCCCACAATGGATGTCTGTACCTACAAAATTGTGAAAAATGAAACAATGACCACAAAGCAGCGCTCCTCTCATAAACGCTGCTTTATCAGATGAAATGAAAATGCCATCAAAACTTTTCTGAAGACAGCCGGTTCCCTCCAAAGATACATTCATATAAAACACCTGCGGCGCGTTTTGATATTGAAACATACAGAGCTCATGTTTATTCAGTGAAGTTGTGGTGGGCCGCCACAAATAAATCAATGTATGGGGAAACACTGGTAATGTTTATCGAAATATCGGAAATGTGTTTAAAAATCATATCACCGTTATTTTAAAAAATGATCGCAATATATATTGATATTGAATTAATGTCCAGCCCTACTGTTAATCTAGCACTACAGTTCACACATCTGACATGCCATCAGAGCACTACTGCTAGAGTCAATGATCTCGGCCCTCCAAAACCGTTTTGACCGAAACCAAAAATTCATTTTGGTGCAACAGCATTTGGCATTATATTAGCAGTCAGGATATTAGGCATTCCCAACAAAGTATAACAAGTCTATTCCAAAAGCCTTCAAAGAGATGAAATGAGAAGGTTTGACGTACTTGACATTGGTGTTGGTGCAGATGATGTACTCGATCTCATCTGAATAAGGGTTCTGGAAGGTGAAACTGCTGGTTCTGATGAGCATCCACTCTCGGTTCTTCATCCGGAAGCGGTACATGACTGAGAGAACCTGCCCTTTCAGCTTGACCACCTAATCAGAAGAACACAGGAAGACAGGAAACATCAGTTCACATCACATGCACTTACATCATTCAAATTTAAATCTGTAAGAACCAGCACATACTGTACAAACAAAACTACAAACTGAAGGCTAGCTGCACCAAAAAGTCACAACTTAGCCTAGTTGTGACGTAAAGTGGAATCGAGTTACAATTTTATATCTATGTATACACTATATATACAGAAGTTTCTGACCAGAAGAAAATGTTGGAATAAAACAGTAGGTATATTGTGTTGCATCAATAACCTGACAGACTTCAATCATTTAGACATACATCATGATGGTTACACTTATTTATATTTTATGAGAGCGAACATTATGTGAATAAATAACTTGATAGTGACTCAACACAAACCGGATCTAAACAGTGCATATAAAAACAAAACAAAAAAAACACTTTTTTTTTTTTTTAGTATTTGCAATTATTTATTGCTTCTTTTTTAATGCTTTTGAATGTCAGTAACAATGAAATAACGTCATGGGTATTTTGTAATCATGGGCATCATGGGTATACTTATTGTTTTTCAGTGAAAGCTTATTCATTAGACAAACAAAGCTACAACCACTACTGCTAACATATTTGAAGGCTGCTACTGAATTATTGATGACAAACATCACATTATGCAGTTACATATTACTTTGTAGAGAACTTAAGACCTTTTAGATAACTAATGTTGCAAACAAATGAAGCACAGAGTTAGTTACAAACTAGCTAGTAGTTACTAAGCCTCTAATGTGGACTTTATTATTGAAGTAAGAATATACAAATGGCTGGTGCAACCCTACTGGGGTCTTTATTTTAATGCTTGAAATGAGAGAACAATGACTGTAATCAGTGAAAGAATGAGCAAAATATGACCAATTGGTTCCTACAGCAAATACCAAACCTATTATCCAAGTCCCCCACCAGGATCCAAAATTAACGTTCGTCAAGCGCCAAATGTGAACACAAATTGGCTTTAGGAATTAGGAACATGAGGAATATTACATGCTTTATGCAAGAATGATAATCTGTCCCTCATTGATGCTGACGACATGAGTGATTCAATTCAGAAAACAATCAAAGCTGCTGTACTACAGACACTGTCAATGACTAACAACATTTTACCATCATTGGTTTTTCAAGGATGCATAAGGGTTTTTGCCTTTCAGAACTAGCAACGCATGAGCAATACTCCTCACATTACGATGCAAAACAAATATATACATATGTACGACGAACAAGATCTGAATTTGTCTTCTTCATGCTTTTGTGACAAGACTGGCTCATTTTGAGCTAAAGTCGGACTCTGAACCCCATCCACATACTCTCCACACACACACCTCTATTGTCACTTAAAGCAGTGTTTGCCCATCCAAATACAGAGATTGCTTTAAATAAAAAAAGCTGTGTTCAGACAAAACAACTTTCCACTCGACAGAGCATGAAAGACAACGAGAAAGATCTTCAGAGTTCAAAAAACCTTATAAAGTATATTTTATATTTTAAACAAACAGCACAGACTGCCACACTTCAAGTGGGTAAAACAAAAATACAGTGAGTTAAAAGAAAATAGAGAAACTTGACTTTTTTGGATGTATATCCTGCTTTGAGAGAGGAGAGAGGATATAGGATATTATTCTTGGCGACAAGAGGCCACTTTCCTTTTGGGCTTGAGAAAAGACCCTAAGATGTCAGGAGGGAAAGAGACAAACATTTTTTCAGGACATTACCTTTAACTTCTTAAACAGATCCAAGAGTTAACAACTAGAATTAATAAATACACCTATTTTAATGAATATACAAATCGCATGACCACCGACATACAGTATTGTGCATCCCTAGCTGTGATTTCATTGGAATTGACTGGATTGTGGATGAACCTGAGCAGCTGAAGGCGAGACGCTGAAAAATAAGAGGGATTTAGCAAAGTCTTTTTAATGGCAAAGCAAGTTATTAAATCAGATTAGATTCAATTACAAAAGCAGGAACATGTACTAGAGGGTCAATTTAAAGTTTAAGTTGACTTTAAGAAAGCCAGAGAATTCTCGATTGTGAAATCAGGGCAGGATCCTAGATTTATATCTCTCTACGGTTTTCGTTTTCCATTCTTTTATGACAAATGGTCTCTTCAGCTTCACCCGGTAAAGAATCTGTCAAGTAAGAATCTAGTAGTCCGCAACATCAAGTGATTTCGAGCAACCCCGTGAATGTATATTGTTCTAGCCTCTGACATCTGCCGGGACTCAGTATCGAAACTACAGGCCAAGAATAACACGCTTTCACTGTCTCGCTACGCATAAATTGTTGGCTTTTGTTCCACTTGGCTTCAAAAGCACAAGATAAGACGCAGATAAGACTCAGAAACAGGTGTGTGTTTGCGGATGCCGCCGTGTTTGTGTGTGTGTGGTCTCGAGTTTTGAAGACGTCCAGTTATCTGAAGGCTTTTCTGGATGTCAGCCAGAGGGGTCTTTATCAGCCGTCAACAGACATACGTGGAGAAACAGGCGAAAGTACTTTGACAAATCTCTTTGTGGCGTACCTGACCACTCAACCTTGGCCTTCCGGGAAAAGCGAGGCGGAGGATTTGAGGGGCTTTTAAGAAGCGAAGCACGTAATATAGGGGGCAAGATCATCTAGGGAGTAAAAACACTGCGCCCACCCTTCAAGTGCCCACAATATCATCCCCTGGGGTGGAATATCAACACACACACACACACACACACACACACACACACACGGTTGGCATAAATGTGTGTGGATATCAGGATGTGAAGAGAATACAGATGATAGCTGTAAATTCCCAGACGGGAAGTTGAAGACAAAGAAAAAGGGGCCAAAAAAGACCAAAAGCTGGGGGAATAAAGAGCAGGATAAAAGTAAAACAGAGTTTTTTTTTAAAAGACCAAAGATAAGGAGACAGGATGAGGTAAAGTGCAGGAACAGGTAATGCGACAAAAGGAGCGAAAACTAAAACTTTTAAATAGGGCTGGGCGATATATCGAACGATATGATCATGCGCATCTCGTCAGTAAAGCCAGTTCCGTGATTAGCGGTAAATCTCCATCACCTGTTTTCAAATGGAGCGGCATTTAATACACGGAGCCGTACATCACTGACAAGCTACGCAATATCGAGTTCATTATCGCAGATGAATCGCATTCGATAATGAACGCGATATTGCGTAGCTTGTCAGTGAACTACGGTTCTGTGTGTTAACTGCCGCTCCATTTGAAAGCAGGTGATGGAGATTTACCGCTAATCACGGAACCGGCTTTACTGACGAGATGCGCATGATCATATCGTTCGATATATCGCCCAGCCCTACTTTTAAAATTCACTGAACTGAAGATGAAATAGAAATATTAGATGGAAAAAGTGTAAACTTCAAAAACTTAAGGCCAGATTTACTAAACAGGGCAAATTAGCACAATTCCATAAAAGTGCAGATGGGAGGGGAAAATTCTGTGTGTGATTTACTGACAATGAGCATATTAAAGAACACAGATGCAGCAGATCATTTCCATAATGACCAGCGCAATCTACCAAGAGCAGCGCAAATTACCACCTGCTTTAAGACATGCTTTTTTTGGGCGTTAAATAATGGCGCAAATACCAGTAATTTGACGAGCACGAACGTTAGTAAATCGCGTTGCATGATTCATTTTAATACTCTCCTCCCATAAATTTTGCGTCTGAAAGGGAAACTCCTACAAATTTATATTCAATAAGGTCAGGCACAAAAATAACTCTGTCCACACCTTTTCAATGCTAATTCTTTATTGTGCATCTTTAGTAAATCCTGACAGTACTATTTTAACGCCAAAAGACGGTTTGTGCTGGGGCAAGCTGTTAGTAAATCTGGTCCCTAATCTTGTACTATTTAGCTGCCAAGTCAACATTTCCATTTTTGTTTAAATTGAAATAGTAAAATTACTAGAATTGAAACTGAAACAAAATTAATGCTAAATAGAAAAAAAGTAAAAAAAAAAAAAGGCAAAAGAATATATAACAAACAAACATACTAAAATGTATATGAAAATTGAACATGTAAAATCTTATTATAAAATATTAAAACCATTATAACAGTACACTAATAATATGAAAATAACAAAAAACAGACAATATACCATAAAAATAAAAAAACTAAAACTATAAAAAAACATTTTCATTCAATGAAATAAAGCAGAAATAAAATATCAGATGAAACACTTAGCTGCCAATGCAACATTTCTAATTTGTTCAAATTGAAGTAATAAAATTACTAGATTGAAAACTGAAACAAATGACATTAAAGCTAAACAGAAATATTAAAAATTACAAAAATTACAAAAATACTCTAATTAAAATGAAAATTGAAAATATAAAAATAAAAGCTATGAAAAAGAAAAAAAATTGAAGAAACACTATATTTGTATATAAATAATACCAAAAAAAAAAAAAAAAAAAAACAGACGGGAAACTGAAAAAGAGGCTAAAAAAGACTTGAGCAATAACAAGCAGGATAAAAGAAAAAAAGAAAGTTTTCGTAAATGACCAAATTTATAGAGATGAGGTAAATAACGTCAACAGAGGTGACCTGACGGGAAGAGTGAAAACTAAAAATGAACAAATAAAAATGACAAGAGCAAAAATTGAAAATATAAAAATAAAACCTACCTATAAAATATTTATTCAAAATATGAACAAACACTATAATAGAACATGAGTGACACATAACACTGAAAACAAAGAAACAAAATGCCAGATGGGAAGTTAAGGGTAAAGAAAATGGGCTGAAACAGACTAAAAGTCAGGAAAATAAGGAGCAGGATAAAAGAGTGGGTTTTTGAAAAAGACCAAAGATAAAGAGATAGGATGAGGTAAAGAGCAGAAACAGAGGTGATGCGACAGGAAGAGCGAGAAGAGGAAGTCAAAAGAGCTTCTGAAGTGCACCAGCTTGTGCTTTAATTGGCAACGGGATACAAAAACAGAGAGCTAACAACAACAGCTTCAACAGAGAAAACCTCTTCAAATATCCAAACAGAAGACTGTGGAAGCGACCACTCAACCACTCTTCACAGTTCTCTGCAGGTACTCAACGGACTCAGAGAAACTCTGAGTGATAGCCAATCAACACCTACTAACTGATGGAGACTTTCAGCTACTGGTACTGAATGACTGAGCAAATAGCACTCAAGTTCACTTCCTAGAGTGGGGAAGCAAAGGATTGTGGGGCAAAAAAAAAAAAAAGTTTTTATTGGCAAGCAACGTTCACATAATGTCAGAGTTTGCTCTTTCACAGCTCTGGAGTCTACTGAGTTTCCAGCTATGCAACCTATGTTTCTCCTAAAATTCTTGAGAAGAAACAAATATAGCTGAAATACAGTGAGAATAGAGCTATAAAATGAATGTGGATAGTAGCGTTCATCAACTGCTCCTGGGGGAACTTCATAAGAAATGTATGAGTTCAAATTAAGATTAGGGGTGGGCGATATACCAATAGACATGATTAACCGGTATAGATTTTTGGATTATCGTCTCTATCGTGGTTACACGCTCACGTAACATTGCTGTGCTAAGTGGTCACGAAAACTTATCGTTTGCATGCATTTTTAAGCATTGCGTTTAAAAACAAAAGATTTTAAGTCATTGAAACTTTTCCTTATATACGCACGTTGTCTGAGAGTCTGTTTCTGAGCGCTCTCAAAGAGGCGCATGCACGTGAAGATAACGTTCATAGAGCGAGAGAGTACTGAATGGAGTTATTTTTGCCGCTTTATAGGCCTTGAACGGTTAAATACACACACTTGTATATGTCAAAATGCCCATCTTTGCAAGTATCCTTGTAAACATAGTAATTTTGGTCTTAAGTGAAAGCAAACAGGTGAGATAGAAAACGTGTAACAGTATACTGGATCTGGGCAGCTCTTAAAGTGACAGCAGTCCAATATTTCTACTGTCTGTCATTCATGCTGATCAAACAACAAAGGAGGAAAATCTCTCACTGCTCTTGACTAAATCACTTTTGTAACTTTATTAAGAAATATATATTTATTTTACACACAGTGAAGAACATGCAGTGTTTTTGTACATTTGATTACTTTATACAATGTATGTAGCATTTCTTATTTGTTCTACTGTAGTTTTTCTGTCCTATTGCTTGTAATTAGTTTCTTATTCTTATTTAATTGCTGACGGTTTACTTGTCTTCAGTGAGGTTTTTTTAAAATTTAGGCTAGTATTGTGTTTTGCAGTATTGACACTGGTGACAAAAATTACGAGATTTCTATGGTGTCAAAAATGTTGATATCATAAAGACCTTATTTAAAGCATAAATAACTATAATTTGTGATATATATCATTACTGTGAAATAAAATAACTCATATCGTGATATGAGATTTTGGTCATATCGCCCACCCCTAACTGAGATATCTGGTTTATGATGCGAGTGTGGCAAATCTGAGCACAGTTTGAGATCTCTTGAAACTCTAGGAGAGGTATGTGGGATTACTGGAGTGTTTTTCCTCAGGAAATCAGAGAATCCTGGGCCAGATGCATGTATTCTTAAGAAAGAAGATAAATTACTGCAGAAGACTCATTGATCAATTCAAAGAGAAACACCTCAAATGACGTCCACATGATGTTGCATGTTCTAATGCGCTGCAATTTTAAATAGTTATTTTTAAAGAACCC
Organism: Tor tambroides; assembly: GCA_021397915.2. Taxonomy (NCBI): domain Eukaryota; kingdom Metazoa; phylum Chordata; class Actinopteri; order Cypriniformes; family Cyprinidae; genus Tor; species Tor tambroides. The sequence continues at coordinate 70,894 of JAFVLL020008014.1, read as the reverse complement.
CTCTGTTACATTCATTTGTGCTTTGTCTTTATTGCTACAAGTATGCACATGATTTTTGCCATGACTAGCTCGACACAAATTGTTGCATTCATTTTAGGGATGTGCATCTCCATAACTGAGGCTGATGCAATATGCATCTCAATGCATAGCCAACGATACGATACATTAAATATATATATGAAGCAGCTACCAATGCGATGTGATACAAATCACCTCTACAATGATGCAGTGCGATCCGATTTCCATTTGATTCAACACAATGTGTAGCGCATCTACCAATAATTATAAATAAATAAATCAGGTTTTACCAATGCAAATATAACAGAACCGATGCATTGTGATACAAATGCCAACTTGTATCCCATGCACACTTTTTTTAAATCAGTGCATTGCATCGTTAACATTTGCCGATGTACCAATGCAAATAGGTGAATCTTACCATCCCTAATTCATTTGCATTCTTTTTTGATTTGTCTATAGTAAATGTGTCCAGATTCACAAAAAATTATTTTAAGAAGTCAAGAAAATTCTTAAGATAAATTCTAAGATGTTCGTAAAAATGTTCCAGAGCGCAAGTTCACAAATATTTCCTTAAAAATCATCTTAATTGTTTTTATTAAGAAGAAAATGCCAGGCTTTGGTGTTATCTGATTATATGGTGATTCTTACAGTAGGTAAGACGAATTTTATAAAAGAAGAATATTATTCTTAGGAATGTTTCGTGAAACCAGCTCTTCGAGACACCGTTAGCTCTTGTTTCTTTGTTCCTTTCCTACAGGATCACGGTGCTGATGAATGTGTGTGTGTGGGACTGGACCACCGCTGGCAGTTGGGTTTGCTTTTGCTGGTGTACCTGCTGGAAGCTCTCTCGCAGGTGGCTCTGGTCCTCCGGGTGGCAGAACTCCAAAATGTCTTTGCCAAGAAGATCCTGTTCAAATCCAAGAAAAGGAACGGTCATTTGAATGCTTGATTCGTACAAACTCTTTGTACTTATTAAACTGAGCACAGAGAGCATCAGGGTCATAATGAATAATAACTGGAATATGTTGACTATTTCAAGAATAAGCCTCCATATTGTCTATTCAGAAAACAGCCTGCCTGACTTGTCATGAATCCGTGATTGAAGTCATATCCGAACTAAATAAAAAGGACATAAATATAATCAAAACACTGCTTAAGCTACTGTAACTGTGCATTAAAGGTGCAGTATGTAATATTGATAGATGGTGGTTGAAATGGATACTGCAGTCTAAATTCGAAATATTGGAGAGAATTGTTTCTCCCACCCCGCCTCCTCAGAATCGACACTCACACGGGTTGCCAGATTGAAGACATGCAACAGGAACAAAAGTAACTGACAACAGAGGGTGACTCCACTGTAAGCTGATCAGTTAATTTATCTGCATTTTAATATGCCTCTCGTCATTATTAGGTTTTCTTAGGTCGCGATTTCTGACCCAGTTCATTTGCTGGCTTCTGTGGCTGCAATATGCTGTGTTTTCTGACAACGCAAAATACTATTGGTTAAACTGGCAATGGGAGGAATCACACAGACCAAAACAAAAAACAGACATTCCGACACAGAACGAACATTTCAAAGTTGAATAACTGGCTGTAGCATTGTTTTTCGGTGAAATGTGTATGTGAACTTTGCAAGTTTCCTAAATATCCGCAAACATATTATGGAATTTCTATGCTTTAGTACAGTTAAAAGATGACATATAGCACCTTTAATATAAAGCTGCACATTGAGTGAAACTGACCTGAGGTTGGTAGCCAATCACGTTGATGCAACGAGGGTCCACGAAAGTGATGATGCCATCTGAGTTGTGGCGGGAAAGGAATTCCGTCGGCACAGAGAGTCCATTCATATCCATGGAAACTGGAGAACTGGTTACCTGAGGGAAGAGAGAGGAATTTTTACAAAAACAGATGGTCAGTAAGCTCAAACAAACAGATGCATGTTTTGTAGTGCCGCACTGTCATTGGATTGTAGAAGAATTAGTTAAAGCTGTCTTTGCACGTTAAGACGTGGGAAGGCATTTATTGAATAAAAATCACATTTAAATGCTAGACGTATCAAAAAAGAATTAGACACATTTTGAAACATTAAGCATTCAAATGTCGCAAAAGTTGTAAAAGTTTTCTGTAGTGACCCTGACAAGTGAGTTTGTTATTTGAGAGGTGACATGGTGCTTAGGGCTGTGACGGTGGCAGATTTTTACCACCGCGGTGGTAATGAACCAACTACTGCCGGTGGCGCGGTGTTGTGATATTAATGTTTATATATATATATATATATATATATATATATATCTGTCCAGAGAATGCCTGCACGTGCACAACTGCTCCAGGCGGTGTGGGTTCTTGCTAGGATGTTATGCAGTGGTTTTAGCATGTTCTGTTTGCTAGAGTGTTGTGGAAACTTACTAATATGTTGCTATGCAGTTGCTAGGATGTTCTGAATGGTTACTAGCCTGTTACTATGCGGTTGCTAGAGTGTTTTAGTTGTTAGAATGTTGCCATGCGGTTGCTAGGGTGTTCTGGTTGTTAGAATGTTGCTATGCAGTTGCTAGAATGTTCTAGTTATTAGGACGTCGCCATGAGGTTACTAGGGTGTTCTGGTTGTTAGAATGTTGCAATGTGGTTGCTAGGGTGTTCTAGCTTTTAGAATGTTGCCATGCACTTGCTAGGATGTTCCAGTTGTTGGAATGTTGCCATGCGGTTGCTAGGGTGTTCTAGTTGTTAGAATGTTGCCATGCAGTTGCTAGGCTGTTCTAGTTGTTAGAATGTTGCCATGTGGTTTCTAATGTGTTTTAGTTGTTAGAATGTTGCCATGCAGTTGCTAGGGTGTTCTAATTGTTTGAATGTTGCCATTAGAGCTGGGCGATATGGCCTAAAAAAAAAAAAATCCCCGATTTTTTCACAAAAAATCCGATTTACGATTTAAATCGATTTTTTTCCCCCCTACTTAAAATCAATCTGCAGATGACAAAGAAATTGTTCAAAACAAGTTCTAACTTTATTTTGTTTTGATTTTCCCTTCTGGGATTTGCAATCAGGAACAACAAGCCAAAAAGACAGTGAAAATGTAACAAAATAACGTAACATGACATAAAATTATTTGATACCCTTTGGCCTGAATCGTGAATCCTTATTCAGAAAGGCACGGAAAACAAATAACGATTGCTAACGGTTGCCTGTTACATTACCAGTGTTTCCCACAGACTTGGACTCTATTTGTGGCGGCATATATGCAAATTCATTCTCTGCCAGCAGGATGCGCTTTTAATAGGAGAAATAGCGGTTTCCCCGGTAACGCTGTACACAAATTAGCGCTTCACTCACAAACGCTGCTTTACCAGACATTATATGCAAGACGAAATGAAAATGACATCCAAAATTTTCTGAAGACAGTCGGTTTCCTTCAGAAATGCAGTGATATAAAGACACCCGCACCGTGTTTCGATTTTGAAACGTGCAGTGCTTGTTTATTCAACGAAGTCAAAGCTTTTTGAAAAAAAAAATCTATTTGTGGCAGTCAGTTTTGATATTGTGGCAGGCCGCCACAAATAAATCAATGTATGGGAAACACTGCATTACATAAAATTTCACTTACCACATAAACAGAGTAAGGAGAGATGACTGAGGACGATGACGAATGATTTGCAGATCCTGAGCACCATGACAAACATCTAATCTTGTAAAATGTGTGGTAAGTTACTGCCGCTCCATAGTATAAACAGAGTACGTGCGATCGCGAATATCGAAAGTGAAACTAAAAAGCCATCGTGCATTCAAAAGCAGTTTCAATGCCAGGCATAATAGCGGCTCCCTGATGCCCGCAATTTTATATACAGTATGATTACCTAATGATAAAACTGCGAGAGAGAGTATTGAAATATATATTTATCTCCCATCTCGTATTTATTCCCTTTAAGGAGTTCCGTAGTACACGTCTTTTTTTTCTTTTTTTTTTAAGAAAAAACGATTTTCATTCAAACAAGTCGACATTATAACTACACATTCGAGTTAATCGATAAAATCAATTTATCGCCCAGCCCTAGTTGCCATGCAGCTACTAGGATGTTCTAGTTGTTGGAATGTTGCCATGCAGCTACTAGGATGTTCTAGTTGTTGGAATGTTGCTATGCGCTTGCTAGGGTGTTCTAGTTGTTTTAATGTTGCCATGAGGTTACTAGGGTGTTCTAGTTGTTAGAATGTTGCTATGCGGTTGTTATGGTGTTCTAGTTGTTAGAATGTTGCCACGCAGTTGCTAGGCTGTTCTAGTTGTTAGAATGTTGCCATGCGGTTTCTAATGTGTTTTAGTTGTTAGAATGTTGCCATGCAGTTGCTAGGGTGTTCTAGTTGTTGGAATGCTGCCATGTGCTTGCTAGGGTGTTCTAATTGTTTGAAAGTTGCCATGAGGTTACTAGGGTGTTCTAGTTGTTAGAATGTTGCTATGCGGTTGTTAGGGTGTTCTAGTTGTTAGAATGTTGCCATGCAGTTGCTAGGCTGTTCTAGTTGTTAGAATGTTGTCATGCGGTTTCTAATGTGTTTTAGTTGTTAGAATGTTGCCGTGCAGTTGCTAGGGTGTTCTAGTTGTTAGAATGTTGTCATGCGGTTTCTAATGTGTTTTAGTTGTTAGAATGTTGCCATGCAGTTGCTAGGATGTTCTAGTTGTTGGAATGTTGCCATGCGCTTGCTAGGGTGTTCTAGTTGTTTGAATGTTGCCATGATGTTACTAGGGTGTTCTTGTTGTTAGAATGTGACCATGCGGTTGTTAAAGTGTTCTGATTGTTAGAATGTTGCTATGCGGTTGTTAGAATGTTGCCATGCAGTTACTAGGGTTTTCTAGTTTTTAGAATGTCGCCATGAGGTTACTAGGGTGTTCTAGTTGTTAGAATGTTGCAATGTGGTTACTTGGGCATTCTGGTTTTTAGAAAGTTGCTATGCGGTAGCTAGGGTTTTCTTATAATAATGGCTATTATATGGTTGCTATGGTGTTCTGGGTAGTTGCAAACATGCTGATATATGGTTGCTACGGTGTTCAGGGTAGTTGCAAGCATACTGTCATGCAGTTGCTAATATCTATGTTTTTGTTGCCATATATGTCAGAGATCCACACATACCTGCAGCCTTCCAATCGCAACCAAGCAGTATTTGCTGGTTTGACCTGCTTCCGTGTCTTCATCCGGAATGGTCATGCCTGGAAAAGACACAGGAACAGTCATTTGTCCGAACAAACACTGACAGCAGACTGAAAACATGTGGAGATCATGATGACTAACATGTTTATTCCTACATCATTTTCTAATGAGACGCTCTGTTGCAACAGTACACAAGGACCTGTTTGGGAATCTTTGCGCAAAAACGTGTTTTCAATCCCACTAATAGCATCTGCTCAATATTTTTGTCCACATCTCCCTGATTCATCAAGAGTTTGTTCATGCGTAATGATTTATCTTAGTCGTCTAAAACCAGTAGCAAAGCAGTTATTGTTCCTGGACGTTGTTGTGCCATGTTTATGAGGAGTAAAGGGGACATGAAGTCACGGCAGATGGGAATCAGAGTGGAGGAGCAATGATTCCTGTCCTGGAGTTTGTTTAAGCAGGAACATGAAGCGTTTAATCTCTTTTTAATTACATTAACGACTTCTCGTTGACACACTTCCTTCCTTGCCTTGACCTCATTATGGTTGGCAGCTAAAAAGCTTTCAGGATACAATGATCTTAGTGAATGACTCCAAGAAGAGAAAAAACAAATGAGAATGAGAGAATAAAAAAAAAAAAAAAAAAAAAAAAACTATACTTTCACAATTTATAATAATTGCAATAAAAAACTGTGAGTACCCAACAGAATTGTTTTTGTTACACATTTTTCATATTAAATGATGCTATTTCCAGATTCCTTTATACTTAAAGGGTTAGTTCACCCAAAAATGAAAATTCTGTCATTAATGACTCACCCTTATGTCGTTCCAAACCCGTAAGACCTTCGTTCATCTTCGGAACACAAATGAAGATATTTTTGATGAAATCTGAGAGCTCCCTGCCATCCATACACAGCAACGCAACTGTGACGTTCCCAGGTCCAGAAACGTAGTAAGGACATCGGTAAAACAGTCCATGTGACATCAGTGGCTCAACTTCAATTTTGCAAAGCTACGAGAATACTATTTGTGTGCAAAGAAAACAAAAATAACAATTTATTCAACAATAATCTCCCTTGAGTTACCGTCTTCCACCATTTTGAGAGTACCCAAGAGCGTAATTAACGTAATCAGCGTTGTTTACGTTTGGGGGGGAAAGCGTGCGCATGAACGTAATCAGCGTTGTTTACACTTACGGGAAAGCACGCGCATACGCCGCGATACTCTCCAAAATGGCAGAAGACGGTAACTCGGGGGAGAAGAAATGTTGAATAAAGTTGGGTTTTTTTGCACAAAAAATATTCTAGTAGATTCGCAAAAATTAAGTTGAGCCACTGATGTCATGTACTATGTTTCTGGATCTGGGAGCATTACAGTTGCGTTGGGAGGGTGAAAGAGATGTCAGATTTCATCAAAAATATCTTAATGTGTGTTCCTAAGATGAACAAAGGTCTTACAGGTTTGGAACCACACGAGCGTGAGTAATTAATGACATAATTTTATTTTTAGGTGAACTAACCCTTTAAAATATGTTTTATAATACAAAAAACTGGCTCAACCAATTGTGTGAGTGAGGGGCGGGGGCTATTGGTTTGTCCAGCCAATAGAGTGCAATAGTCCTGAAAGTAAAAAAATCCCATTCATTTTCTCCAAAGAGGAATAATTTTGAATAACTTACAAAACTTTAAAAACAGACCTACTCTGATATCAGATGTTGTTAAGTGATGGTTTATGCTTTTATTGAAGCCATCGGCCCACGTCATTTCAACTTATTTTTAAATAATCATGTTTAACCACTGAATTCCTGGTGAAAAACTACATTGCCCATTTTTTGTATATATATATATATATATATATACACAGTGCCCTCCACTAATATTGGCACCCTTGGTAAATATGAGCAAAGGTGGCTGTAAAAATAAATCTGCATTGTTTATCCTTTTGATCTTTCATTCAAAAAATTCATAAAATTCTAACCTATCACTGAAGTAAAACAATTGAAAGTGGGAGAGAAATCGTATTGTGAAATAAATACTTTCTCTAGTTCATATTGGCCACAATTATTGGCACCTAAATTATTGCAATGTCCTTTTCCCAAGACAGAGTTTTCTCCTGTAATGATTGAAGAGTTTGGAGAACACCTGATAAGAGATCAGAGACCATTCCTTCATGCAGAATCTCTCCACATCCTCCAGATTCACAGCTCCATGTTGGTGCTTCTCCTCTTTAGTTCACCTCACTCATTTTCTATAGGGTTCAGGTCAGAGGACTGGGACAGCCATGGCAAAAGCTTCATTTTGTGCTCAGTGACCCATTTTTGTGTTGATTTTGATGTTTGTTTTGGATTATTGTCCTGATGGAAGGTCCAACCACGACCCATTATAAGATTTCTAACAGAGGCAGTCAGCTTTAGTATCTGTTGATATTTGAGAGAATCCATGATGCCATGCATCTGAACAAGATGTCCAGGACCTCCAGCAGAAAAACAGGCCAACAACACTAAAGATCCAGCAGTATATTTAACCGTGGGCATGGGGTACCTTTTACCCCTGTTTGTACTAAACCCAGCTGGTGAGCTTGCTGCCAAAAAGCTCTTTTTTTAGTTTCATATGACCACAGAAGCCAGTGTCATTTGAAGTTCCAGTCGTGTCTGACAACTGAATATGTTGGATTTTGTTTTTGGATGAGCGAGGAGAATTTTTCTTGAAACCCTCCTGAACAATATGTAGTGATGTGAGGGCTGTTTGATATATATATTTTTTAGGCTTTCTGACTCCAAGGCTCAACTAATCTCTTCAGTTCTCCAGCTGTGGTCCTTGGAGAGTCTTTGGCCTCTCAAACTCTCCTCCTCAGCGTGCATTAGGACGATATAGACAAGTCCTCTTCCAGGCAGATTTGTAACATCTTTGGTTGATTGGAACCTCTTAATTATTGCCCTGATGGTGTAAATGTGGATTTTCAATGCTTTAGCTTTTGTCTTACAGCAACTTTCTATTTTGTGAAGCTCAGCAATCTTGTTCTGCACATCAGAACTTTATTGTTTGGTTTTACTCCTTGTGATGGATGATTAAGGGAATTTGGCCTTAGTTTTCTTTATATTTAAGATCCTTTGGAACAGGAAGCCATAGCTGGACAATTTCGTGCTCCTAGTCTCCCTGGTATGCTTAAAAAAATGTAAATATGAATGGGAATATACTTCAGAGATATTTTACTCATAAGAATTTCCAGGGGTGCCAATAATTGTGGCCAACATGCATTGGAGAAAAACATTTATTTTATCATGAAGTTTTCTCCCCACTTTCAGTTGTTTTACTTCAATGATAAGTTTGAATTTTGTGAATTTTTTGAATGAAAGATCAAAAGGATAAACAATGCAGATTTATTTTCACAGCCACCTTTGCTCAGATTTACCAAGGGTGCCAATATTAGTGGAGGGCACTGTATATATATATATAAAAATAAATAAGTCAACATTTTTAAATGAATAGATTGATATTTTTCCATCGTTTCTATCGGGATTGTAGTTCTTTGCCTTCCCTCATTAAAGCCTGCATAAGTGCATAAGACTTGTACCTTTGTCTTTTTGTCTGGTTTTCAGATACATTTGTTTTGCTTCAACTCTAAGTTTATAATGTTGCTTTTCACCTTGTAAATGGTTGGTTTGATTCATAACTATTTAACAAAGATTTTTTTTATTAATCCCTATTTTTTAATACACCCAGAAAGAAGGCCACTGAAAAACTCTTGCACTCAATTACAGATGGACTTCTCAAGGTTAAACTGATTCTAACCAGTAACTTTTGAGTTTTTGACCGACTCATTTAAAGAATCGCTTCATAAAACTCAACGCTTATCACTGTATATTTTGTTTTTATGCATACAGCAAATATATGCAGTACAGAATAATATAAATACAGAATAGAGAGACATATGGTCAATTTATTGTCTCATTGTCATTATTTCATGGTCTGTTCCCACGTTCACACTGCACACTGTCACCTCGAGTAAAATATAACTCAATTCATCAGCGGCGCATGGCTGTACAGGGAACACAAGTTCGCAAAACTAATGACTCTGTGCTACAAATAAACAGGAATGGTATATATATCACTGCATAAATGACACTTTCAGGGGAAAAAAAACACGCTGCATAGTACGGACAGATGCACCGATGGTTTGAATTAATTTACTGGCTTTAATTTGCACAAACTGACATTATACAAGCAGACAGAATTCATTTGGTCGCATATCAAAGTAATAAAGAGCACATAAAGTCTTGTTTGTTTTGCAAACGCTATGAAACTGATCAACAACGCATATCAGGGCCATCTGGTGTGGCCAGAGCGCTTCCTAACCGTTAATGCAGTGATTACCATTCAGTGTGATGAAAACGATACGAGATGTCTTTGTTTAGATCACCGCATTCCAGTATGACACCCTAATGGCTGACAATCAAGCACTGTGGGTTATTTTTATCCTTACTTTGAGCCGTTATGCAACAAACAGGATGTCCAGCATGTGCGATTAATTTTTACGACGCACACATGTTGGAGATGTGCTCGGAGGATACCTGGACAACCTCCAGCAAAGATACGAGGCTAAAAGTTCATGGGTTTGAGCTCAGGGCTGCTCAATTCTCTGTCTCTTTCTTCCTTTCACACCGCGCACATGCTGTTGTGCTAATAGGAATCGCAGGCCGGGGGGGGATCTAGCGTGCCGGTGTCATATGGGAGTCATCCAAAACTCCAGACAGTTCTGCGGACTGAAGGATTCTAACGGAATTTAACACCGAATTCCAGAGTTCTGATAGTTCAAGAAGTTCAAACACATGTTCCAAACAACTTGTTCCATTGGGCTTTGGGATTGCAAGTTGAAGGTTACATTAAGCAAAACACATCCATATAGCTACTCTTTATTTTTACTGAGATATTGAGTATAAAAAAGGAAACTAACGTTAACAAGAGGAACCTTATTATACAAATTCACCAATACATATAAATGAACTAGTTCCAAAAAAGATTCACTGAATCATTTGCATCAGTGCATGTTGATGTTGAACGTAACTTAAAGGGATAATTCCCCCAAAAATGAAAACCGTCATCATTTAACCACCTTCATGATGCTCCAAACCCATAAGACTTTAGTTAGTCTTTGAAACACAAATTAAGATTTTAACGAAACCTGAGGTCCAGAACCAGTGAGCACAGGATGCATGGATGAGCTTTGGTATTTACCATATACACTATATTGCCAAAAGTATTGGGTTGCCCCCTTCTAATGAACAGGTTTGACTACTTTAGTAATTTCTATGAGTACAAATCTTAATGTTAAAGCATATAATGATATTCTAGGAAATTGTGTGCTTCTAATATTATAGCAACAGTTTGGACAGGACCCTTTTCTATTCTAACATGACAATGCCTCTGTGTATAAGGCAAGGTTCAAAAAGAAAATGATTGATTCAGTCAGTGTGGAAGAACTTGACTGGTCTGCATAAAACCAAGTCCTAATCCCAGTTTAACACCTCTGGTATGACTGTAAATGCAGGCCTTGAGCCAAAAACTCAAATGACTTGCCAACAAATGACTTGTACATACACTATATAGACAAAAGTATATAGACACCCCCTTCTTTAGAACAGAAAAATGCACTTCCAAATCTGTGCCAACAACAATGGGAACATAATTCATGTATTTAAAAATTGTATTTCCATCTCTGTTGCAACAGTTTTGGAAGTGTCTAAAATGACTGTACCCATATGAGCCACCTTATTGTTAAGTGCATTTAAAAAAAGATTTTTCAAAGCTGCAAATACAACAACCATTATTGTACTACATTTTACATGAAATTAATATTTCAGTTTTTCAAATTCAAAATGTCATGTTTATTTCTGTTTCTTTGTAATTGTGTTTGAAATTTACTTGCAATTCCTTAGTGAAAATTGTTTCTACACCAATTTCCTTTCAGTTTTTTACATTTAACATCAAAATGCAGAAATGCAAATGATTCAGTGAATCTTTTTTTTTTTTTGGAAACAGTTCACATCATGTCTCACTGAATGGTTTCTTTTAGTTAGTTCAATACTAGTACACTTCTGAGCGTTTGTTTATGTTTAAGGAGATCAAACACTTTCAGTGAGGCTTCAGACTGTAAGTCAAAGGTTTATGTTAACCGAAACACATCTATAATGCCGCTGCTCTTGATTCAGATATTAAGTTACATTTAACAACAAAAATGCATGCAGAGACGCAAATGACTCAGTGAATCATTTTTGGAAACAGTTCATTTGCATGTACCTTCTGAACAAACCAATTCAACAGAACATTTTTTCTTTCCCAAATATACTAGCCTCAAATCAACTTTTATTTACTCACTCTCCAACACTGGTACACTTCTGAGTATTTGCTTGTACATTTGTATGTTTCTCTCTGATTCAGTGGCTTTGAACTGACTGTGTTTGAGTGTGTTTGTGTAAGTACCAGCTGGCGGCCAGGCCTTGATGTAGCCGGTACAGTGCACAACGGAGTACTGCGCCTCCCCCTCCTTAGACGGGCCAAGACCGTTCCTGTGAACGAAACAGACACAAAGAGAATTAAACAAACAAGACAAGTCTGGTACTCGTGTTTGGTACTTTAAAGTTGGCATTCGGGTCATATGAGGATTACGGGCTGCAGGATCTGATTGGGAAAGCCGGCACGAACATCAGCAAAAATGTTCCCTTTAGCATTTCACATCAAAACAAAACACAGAAGCACAACAACAACATGACTCCATCTGCACACATCAAGATGACTGCAGTTCTGCTTTCCTAAAGCTTGTACTTCAATACTATTTTCAAATCACTACAGTTCAAAAGTTTGGGGTTGGTAAGATTTATTAATGATTTTGAAAGATGTTTCTTCTGCTCACCAAAGTTGCATTTATCTGGTCAAAATACAGTAAAGAACAGTAACATCGTGAAATATTAAAAAAAAAAAATTCTATTTGAATATATTTTTAAATGCAATTTATTCCTGTGATGCAAAGAGGAATTTTCAGCATCATTACTCCAGTTTTCAGTTAACATTTTTGTGGATTTCCCCGCCAGATTCTTTAATGAATAGAAAGTTCAAGAGCTTTTATTTGAAACAGAACTCTTTTGTAAAATTATAAATGTCTTTACTGACACTTTTGATCAATTTAATGCATCCTCGCTGAATAAAAGTTCATTTCTTTCAAAATGATCTTACTGACCACAAACAATAGAGTACATTCAATTTCAGCTTAGTTTTAGTAAATTTTAGTTTTTGCTCAACATTTCAATTTAGATTTATATTTTCTGTTTTAGTTATTAGATAAAGGTAATGTAATTTCTATGCCAATAAGACCCACAAACAGAACTGTAAGCCAAGACGATTTTGATATGTCGAAATGTAATGGATTGCAGCACTGACACATTGAAGTGCATCTATTTTAAGCATCTATCATAAGTAATGTCATGAAGAACAAAATAACATTTCCAGAAATCTTCACAAATGAAATGCATTTAGGCTGCTGAACTTAGGAGATATTAGAAAGTAAGAGGAAGCCAAATGTACACAATATCCTTGGACTCTGAATCAGACTTTTTTTACTCCATCCATTAATACGAAGCACTTCGTGAGCCTTTTCATAATGTTCTTCATGAGCTCTGTGCGCAATCTGATCCCTTGTCAAATCAGTCAAGATTAGATTTAGATTTTCCATCTACTTTGCGTTAATTAATTTATTTCTGTTTATTTCAGTTATCTCAACTGTTGGCTATGCCATGCCATTTACTTTGCATTCAGGATTTAATTTTCGTTTATGAGCTCAACTCCAGGTCATGGGTTCGAATCCCAGGGAAAACACATAATGATCAAGCACATTCCTTTAATGCACTTAAAGTCATTTTGGATAAAAGGATCGAGCAAATGGAAATGAAAACCTATATTATTTTGTTTTAGATTTAGTATCCAACAATATCCCTCATCCACATTGGCCTTTCTCACCTCTGTGTTTTCTGCGAACTGTACAACAGGCCTTTGTCATTTTTTGCATAAATGCTTGACACACGAACGTCATTTATCAGTTAGACATCTGCAATGTACTTTTCTCACAGATGTTCTTGGAAGAGGTGATTTCTGCATTCCAGAGCTGTCAAAGCACGCAAAATACACAGCGCTGCAAGTTTGATGCAGACGAACAACACGCCCGCCGCAGAGAGGAGAGCATCGGGTTAAACATCAGGGGTCAAAGGGCAAATTACCGGAGGAATGAACAGGAACATTGGCATTACATTCTTAGGAGCAAATTCTAAGAATTTTCTTTAAAGAAACAAAATTCCTAGAAGCCGTTCATGTAATGCCAAATGTTCTAATTGACACTGAAAAGTGGCGCAGGACAAATTGTGGTTTGCAGATCAGTTTATTTAATAAACCGTGTGCTGCTATACTTCAATTATTTCAAGACTTACCATTATACCATGTTAAAAAAAAGCAAAAAAATACCAGATTTTTAGGGTACCTGACAAAATATGTTCACAGGGTAATACCATGGTACTGTTTTGTTAGTTTTTAATGGGTGTACATTACAAATAAATTCTACTGCACAAGTCCTGTTTTGAATTACAGGATGTTTGGTTAATAGTTTGAGGTTGAGTAACTGCAGAATTGAGTGCAAATATGAAATCTGAAAACTGAAAAAGATTCATACCTGTATCTCTTTCTCATGCTGGACAACCGATTCAGTGAGATATGATCCAGTGGAGCACTGCCACACCTAAAGAAACATTTGAAAACAGCTCAATTCTCATCATAAATGGATAAGAATACAAATACATGTACAGTTTTGTTAAACATTAAAGTTCAGAAACCTCAAATTAATTATATTGGGTTATTTATGATAATAAGATTAATGATTTTAAGGTTTAGATGAAATAAAATGTATTCAAGGGCTGCATTAACTGGAAAATAATGTAACAAAAAACAAAACTAAAAAAGGAAATACTGACAATTAAATTTTTTTTGTTAAACATTAAAGTCTGGAAAACTCAACTTAAGTTATGGCACAAATGATCACTTAAGTTAAGAAAAAAAAATAGATTGCATTGCTACCATAACAATAACAAATAATAATAAAAAATAAATAAATAAATATATAAAAATAAATAAATAATATGTACTTAAGAGTTTGTTTTAACTGAAAATAAATAAATAAATAAATAAATAAATAAAAGACTAAGACTGACTATTAAATTTTTTTATTAAACTTAAAACTTTGGAAACTTCAACTTAATTATTGTAAGTATGACACAATTATCACTTATTTTAATACATTTTTTTATTATTATTATTTTTATGATGATGATAAAAAGATCAAATATTAAATTCCTTGTGGCGCAATCAGCAAAGAAGATTCAGATTAAATATGTACTCAGATGTTGCATTAACTAGAAAATTGTTTAACAATAACTAATTAAATAATTGACAATTCAAAATGGTGTCAGTCATTCTGACAGACAAAAACAGGAATACTACTCAAAAAAAACTCCAAGCCAAAAAAATGTGATTTTATGACTCAGTTTAAAGTGCTAAATAATAATTATTCTAAGCACAACCACTAATATCTAATATTCTAGTTACCATGTTATGACTATATATAGCTGTTATCATTAGAATCCAGCTAGACAGTAAAGACAGTAAAGTCTATACGAGTGACCTGAAATCTCTGACCCCGTTGAGGGGTAAAATAGTTCACATCTGTTCCAACTTGAGCTGTTTATCTCCCAAAATCACTTCCATTCAACCTGGCAAGACAGTCTGTCGTCCCTCGGGTCTTTTTCAAATAAGTTGCCCAGTGTTCATGAATGCAAGGTATGCAAATAAACAGCATGTACGTTTCTGGATCACAACAAGCAAGTAAGCGTCCTTCAGAGTTGAGTCATGATGTCTAATAGAGTTAAAGCATTGTGTAAGAACTTTTAAGAATGACGTTCATGTTTTTTTCGAGGTTCTGTTTATCTCAAGTGTTTTAACACACACTCAACAGATGCGCTCATCCGCTAGCATGCGGTTTCAATCTGTCAAAGAGCCACAAATAGAAAACATTAAACATGAACACAGTCGCTAACCCTCATATTTATGTGCTGAAGGAAGCAGAAAAACATATGTGGCTTAATCATGCATTATGCTGGAATTTGCTCGTCATGGTTTTGTGACTTCAACTAGCACGGACATTCGAAACAAATTCGGGAAGCGCATGTTTTCATCTGTTGTTAAATATAGACCAAACAACATTATGAATGAAAACACCTTTTAAACATACTGCGGGAAAGACAGGAATGTTCAGCAACAACAACAGTCAAATTTCTGTTTGCCTCATTGCTGGAAAATCCAATTATTAATGCATTTCGTTGTCTTGAAATGAAACGGTCAAATTTTATTGTAATGGTCAGAATAAAAGGCAAACAAAAACACTTGGATAAAGAGGGAAATATTTCATAAAGGACCCTAATGAAGACAGAAAGATGCAGACTGATAATGATTTCTATACTTTTGTGCAATTAGTGTTGAAATAAACATATAGGTTTGAATTTATTTATACACTACCAGTCAAAAGCTTTTGAACAGAAGATTTTTAATGTTTTTTTTTTAAAGAAGTCTCTTCTGCTCACCAAGCCTGTATTTATTTGTTCCAAAGTACAGCTAAAACAGTAAAATTTGAAATGTTTACTATTTAAAATAACTGTTTTCTATTTGAATAAAATGTAATTTCTTCCTGTGATTTCAAAGCTGAATTTTCAGCATCATTACTCAGTCTTCAATGTCACATGATCCTTCAGAAATCATTCTAATATGCTGATTTGCTGCTCAAAAAACATTTAGCATTATTATTAGGTTGAAAACAGGTTTTTAGGTTTCTTTGATGAATAGAAAGTTCAGAAGAATAGCATTTATCTGAAATAGAAATCTTTTTATAACATTATAAATGTCTTTATCATCACTTTTGATCAATTTAAAGCATCCTTGCTAAATAAAAGCATTAATTTCTATAATTTCTTTCCCAAAAAAAAAAAAAAAATTTATACTGACTCCAAGCTTTTGAATGGTATATTATATAATGTTACAAAATCTTTTTATTCCAGATAAATGCTGATCTTTGGATATTTCTATTCATTAAAGAATCCTGAACAAAAATGTACTCAACTGTTTTAAATATTGCTAATAATAATAATAATAATAATAATAATAATAAAAATCGTGTGACACTGAAGACTGGAGTAACGATGCTGAAAATGTAGCTTTGATCACAGCAACAAATTACAATTTAAAATATACTCAAATAGAAAACAGTTATTTTAAATAGCAAAAATGTGTCAGAATTTTACTATTTTTGCTGTACTTTGGATCAAATAAATGCAGGCTTGGTGAGCAGAAGAGACTTCTTTAACATTAAAAATCTTACTGTTCAAAAACTTTTGACTGGTAGTGCAAGTAGAGATCATGTTAATCATCTCATCTAAATAATAACCTTTTCAAACATCACACTATATAACTGATTTGTTGAGAGTGACATAAGACCTCAAAACCTGATCAAATCGAACCTGAATGGCATCCATATGCAAAGACTGTTTTAAAAGGTATCCCAATATCTAAAATAATGGACATCTTGATGGTTCAAGGCCCATTTCCTCTATTGGGAATTGGACATGCAACCTTTCATGACCAGTCCTGGTCGTTAATACACTACATCACACCTGTGATCATGAGATCTGTCAGCTCATGGAGAGCACAAACTGTACCTCATTCTGCAGATGAAGGAACGTCTGGAGCCCATACACATTCTCATAGAGGACTGCTGTCCTTCCTTCTTCACCGTCCCCGTCTTCAGGTCCAGAATACGTCCTGAAAACACACACGGACAAGAAAGAGGAAAGAGGTTAAATTAGGACTTGGCATTTTAAATTAACTTGTGGAAGAGTACTCTAACAAAATCCCTTACATGACATCTAAAATGTTTTAATTGCAGATCATACAGAAAACACAAAAGTTTGGAATTTTTTATGTTTCTGAAAGTCACTTCTGTTCACAAAGGCTGCATTTATTTGATCAAAAATGCAGTAAAAACAGTAATATTGTAAAATGTTACTTCAATTTCAAATAATTGTTTTCTATTTTAATATGAAATGTCATTTATTTCTGTGATGGAAAGCTGAATTTTCAGCAGCCATTTCGTCAGTATTCGCAAATCATTATATTACATCAGTATATCAATACATATTAAACAGAAATACTGTAAAAGAGAAAACTATTTTTAAATTTTTATATTTCACAAAATCAATGTGCCCAAATCCACACATTTTTTAAATAATACTGTTATTATTTATCACAGAATGTAGTTTTAGGTGAGAATGTAGCTGTTCTGTTTTCAGATATGCAGTTTGTTAATAAAGATAGCACCTGTTTGATAATTAGCTTCAACATTTTTGGAGATGTGAGCTCCAGGGCAGCCTCACCTTGGCCAGCTCTTTTGGAATTTGTCCATGGCTCTGTGGCCTTGTACTTATGACTGAATCACAGCCAGGCTGATATAGAGCGATACAAATTCACTTTTAACTATTAAGGTGCATCATCATCATTATACGCTGGGATGCATGACTATATTAAGCATCAAACATACCAATAAGAAATAAACTATTGCTACAACCTTTGGATGCACCTGCTATTATATCACTTCTACATCACGTATATCCACAACAGCACCCAGTGCATTCATTTGACTAGATTTATGGGAGTGATGTAGCATGGCTAATTTTATTTGTCTTTGCCTGCCACAGGGAACAAATGTGCATTATCCGAATTGTGTTTTCACTGGTTTAGTCGATTACTCGTTCACATTTCTAATCTGAATCATGACCATTATGGCCTTAAGTTACAAAATGCATTTCTGAGATGCCGCAGTAACAGTTTGTAGAAGTGCCTTTCAGGGGCCGTTCAATCCCAGTAAATCCCATAACAAACAACAAACGTGCCCACAAACACATACAGATGCACGGTAAATGTTATGACCATCTCATTCACCGTTTCAACATCTGCTCGATTACAAGGCACAGAAGACCGGCTAAAATAATCCAATCACAACCATTTTCAAGTTGTTTTTCTCCATCCAGCACAGCTAGAATAAGGGAGGAACACAATCAGAAGAAGCCAAAAAATGTTACTGGCTTAACAAAACACCCACAACAAGAGTCAAATAGTGAGTTATACTTCTCGGAATGCTGATACCTATAGGACAAAAGCTCGGGATTATTGAAGCCTGAAGTTATTTCCATAAACAAATTAGCTGACATGCCTTTCAGCGGAGAAGAAGCAGTCTCCGAACTGATCCGGTGACAGCTGCTAAAGCCCCCCGGAGCAGATCTAATTGTTGAGAAGTCTTTCCACTCTGAAGGACAGACGCCAAGAACGTTGGAAGCATTTAAAAGCTATTAATACTCCTCTCGAAGACGGATAACAACATGACCGCTCGAGAACATCAAGAAAGAGGCCCCTTGGTAGTTGTTGTTCAACAAACAATTGGGTGAAAAACCATATGGAGATGATAACCAAAGCCGGACTATAATCGTAAATCATCCAGATGGCGACCCACTGCCCTACCAACAACCCAATAACGCCAAAAAGTCAGTCAGTCGTGCTGTAATACTGGCCTTTCAACAAGCCAAAACCTCTCTGGAAATGGAAAATTATTTTAACCGCAAAAAGGTTTTTCAAGGTCAATATCATAACAGTTTAGTGATGTCAAATTAGACAGGAATTTTTCCAGACTTCGACCGCAGTCACCTCCAAAATCACTCTGACCTCTCGGCCTTCCCAACGCTGAACTTTTTTTGGCTTTCTGACTTCCTCCAGCAGTCAAAAACAGGATTTTGTGTCTCTGAGGTGATGTAGTATGACAAGAAATTGTGATAGAGTGCCAACACTGACTTTTGGCATTGTATACTTCAAGATAAAAGAGTAATATAAAGAAACATCTTGCGCCATGTATATAAGACAATCATATAGAGATCTAGAGGTGGGATGTCATCAGATGGGTAAGTGGAAGCAGATGCTACCAAAACGAGGGTAACGATAAACCAAAACAAACAACCACTTGCAATAGGCAACAGATTTCATCTTTCGAATTCAGTTGACCTCATGGTTTGAACTTGGTGGAAGACACAATAAAAGCCAATGACCAGTTTTACAGTAACTCTCTTTGATCGCATATCAATCAATCTTCCTTTTTGCACTGGTTTGAGTAAGTGCTAGTCATATATGCATGATGGTTTGAGCTGAATACTTCAAGATAACAGAGGAATGTAAAGAAACATTTTACACCATGTATATTGGGACGTCATCAGATGGATACGTAAAACCTAGATTTGTGTAGCCAGACTGCATCTTTCACTGGCCAAGGACCACCCAATAGGCCATCTTACAGATAACCAACCAATCATAGGTCATTTTGTTGGGGTGTGAAAATGTAAAGTCGATGTCCCTACAATAACAGATCGGGATGGGATGCAACCCATAAATCATTCATTCAAGAAAGTAGTACAAGTTTCCTGCAACAGTGCAGAGTCTAGGTTGCGAACTTTACATACTTTTGAAATCCAGCATTTAGTTAATCCCGATAAGCGACAGATTTCTTCTTCCATGATGGAGTTTGATGTCATGCTGGCTTTGTTTCCAGGTGGACCGTTAAAGATCACAACACACTCACGTCTCTCCGAGAAACCCAGTAGAATTCAGCCAATCAGATGATGACTTCTAAACTCCCAAAGTGTTTCTCATTTTTGTGTCTTATGCGCCAGACGTTCAGCCAGTGGTCAGTGGGTGTCACATCTAAGTCTGAGACTAAGTGGAACCAGACGCTTCAAAGATGAGGACAGTAATAAACCAAAACAAACAACAACAATAGTCAGCAGAATTCATCTTTCGAATTCAACTGACCTCATGGTTTGAACTTGGTGAAGGACACAATAAAAGCCATTGACCAGTTTACAGTAACTCTCTTTGATCGCACCTCAATCAGTCTTGTTGCTTGCACTGTATGATTAAGTACTAGTCATATATTTTGGGACATCATCAGATGGACAAGTGGATCCTAGACTTGAGTAGACAGACCTTCAGACTGACAGCAGAAGGTCTGGACTCCATCTCAGCTTTCACTGGCCAAGGATCGGCCAAAAGGATGTCTGGAAGACATGTAAACCAACCAATCACGGTTTGTTTTGTTCAGTGTCTTGTTAAGGGGAGTGAAAAAAAGTTGATGTCCCTATAATAACAGACCGGCATGCAAACAATAAATCATTCATTCAAGAACATTGTGCAAGTTTCCTGCAACAAAGGCACAGAGTCTATGTTCTCACACACTTTTGAAAA
Source organism: Tor tambroides (assembly GCA_021397915.2). NCBI lineage: Eukaryota > Metazoa > Chordata > Actinopteri > Cypriniformes > Cyprinidae > Tor > Tor tambroides. Next base: position 50,320 of record JAFVLL020008014.1, on the reverse strand, counting down.
TCCAGCGTTTAGTCGATCCTGATTAGCAATCATTGTCACAGCTGTAAACATGCCGGCTTTCTTCTTCCATGAGGGCTTTGGCTTCACAACAGCTTTGTTTCCAGAAGGACGGTTAAAGAAATCCTTTAGAATTCAACCAATCAAGATGACGACTTCTAAACTCCCAAAGTGTTTCCCATTTTTGTGCCTTATGCATCAGACATTCAGACAACAGTCTGTGGGCATGATGTCTAAGTCTGAGAATAAGTGGAACCAGACACCTCCAAGATGAGGACAACAATAAACCAAAACAAACAACCATTTGCTATAGGAAACAGATTTCAGCTTTCGAATTTGACTGTCTTCATGGTTTGAACTTGGAGAAGGACAATAAAAGCCATTGACCAGTTTTACAGTAACCCTCTTTGATCGCACCTCAATCAGTCTTCTTGTTTGAACTGGTATGAGTAAGTGCTAGTCATATATGCACAATGGTTTGAGTTTTGGTGTTAAATACTTCAAGATAACAGAGGAATGTAAAGAAACATTTTGCGGCATTTATATAAGACAACCATATAGAGATTTAGAGGTGGGATGTCATCAGATGGATAAGTGTACCCAGACTCTTCCAAGATGAGGACAACAATAAACCAAAACAAACAACCGCTTGCAAAAGACAACAGAACTCAACTTTCGATTGACCTCATGGGTTGAACTTGTTGGAGGACACAATAAAAGCCACTGACCAGTTTTACGGTAACTCTCTTTGATCATGCCTCAATCAATCTTCTTGTTTGCACTGGTATGAGTAAGTGCTAGTCATCTTTGCATGATGGTTTGCTGTTTTGAAGACCTACGTGGGTTTGGATGACCGTTCCTCAGCCTCCTGCTTCCCAAAGCAGAGCTCAGCAGGTGGGGGTTTGCTTTGGACCGCGCTCCCTGGATGCTTCCGCAACGGAGAACTTTGGTTGATCTTTCAAGTAGTCCAACACCAGGCATGGGAACATCACCTCCTGACAAACACGGCTCCTCCAAATTCAACTTCGTGACCACCTGAAGGGGGATTTAAGGACAATGCTTGGAGGAATGAGGAAATGTTAGCCAGAACTCCCAGATTGGTCCCAGAACCGCAAGGACATCCAAGCAAAATCCCCAAATCCTCTGAGAAGAAAAAGGCACAGTGTGTAATCTGGGCAAAGGCCCATTTCATTAGCATCAGAGAAGCTGCTGCGCCGCACATATATGCCCCGTTCTGCCACACAGACTTCATTGTTTCTCCTCTGTGGTGGGCAAGTGTATCATTATTATTCTAAAAATGAACAAAGCAACAAAAATGGCAAATATCCCAGGCCACCAACCCCAGCCAAGTTAAATATTTAGGCAGCAGTCGCCGTCGACAAGACCGTCATAGATGGAAGGACAAACAGAGAGGGTTGCCAGAGAAATAATCGCTGTCCTTCAAGGATGAATATGAATAAAAAATAAAGCTTGTAATGAGAGCGTTATCTTAATCAGTGAAGTATGATTATAAAAATAAACTCTGGAAAAATGGGTCAGTTTAGTCATCAAATACAGAACACTGAGTTTAAGTCCCATTAAGGTACCTCATGCTTAATTTCCACAGAGAATTTCAGGTCGGATGCCGCTGAATCTATAACCTTGAGGAAAAACTTATCTGGTTAGTATTTCATTTGTATTCACCTCTTACTTTGATGCATTCAGAATAAACTTTCATCCAATGCAGTTATTCATTTGATCAAGCCATCTATTCCTTTGGAATCAACCAGGCGCGGCTCGTCCGTAAGGGCAAAATATTCAGCCAAAACACAGACCTCTATATAAACTGAATAAATAAGAAACTGTAAATGTGTTCAGCGTTCTGCAACAAATATATTTTGATTTTTTTGGAAATTTTTAAGTCATAAAGTGCGCAGGATATATTAAAATTCATCGCAAGCTTCTGTAGGCACGTAAAATGATTAAATAGGCAAGTCGCGCCGGTGCCCTCCCGAACTCAACAGCGCCCCACACATTTTACATTGTAAATCTGTGGTGAAAAGTGGAACTGCAGCATGCTCTAATTGAGAGTCATTTGGGCAGTTTTGAGACTGCCCCGCTTATTTTCACATTACCTCATCTTGCTCCAGATCAGAACGATTTCAGTCAGATTCAGCTATATGTGCCTGCATCAGGTCAGTAACTAGCTAGCATGTCGATTTTTCCAATGTAGAGTAGTGTTTTAAATTAATGAAAGTGATAATCCTTTAGTTTAAATGTGCTCACGTGAAAAGCCTTGATATTGTTTTGCTGTGTTTGTTTTATGTTTGTTTTGAGATGAGACATGATATTCATTTCCTCGCTTAAATTCTTCTACAATTTGTAATATTCTTAATCAACATTTGGAGACAATATTAGGCAATAATTCTATAGCATTCTATATTTCGAGCCTGTCAATCAACATTGGTGTGTCGCTCACAGGCTGAATAATGCAAGGACAACAGATGTCTGCCAAAAGTGTGTGTGCATGTGTTCAGCGATATAAACTAGCATTCAGCGATATAAACTAGCATTAATCTGCCCCACCTAAGATTACGGTCAGGAGCCGCTACTGGAATCAACCCTATAATATTGGCAAACGCTTGCACCATGCTTTACAAACAATAATACATATGTTATTATTATTCAAATCACCAGCGCTCTCATATATCTGATCTCATTGTCCTAAGATCAGTCATTTGTTTTCATTTCATGCTACAGCTTGTAGCTCACAAAACTTGTAACAAGTTTAGATACGTAGGCTACGGGCAACAAAAACTAATTTGTGCATTCTTTGCATGTCGCAAAGCACACTTTAATAATTGATGAGAAAATATTTCATTTTGTCACCATGAAGATGAATTGCATTGCAAAAATTCTGATAGTTCAACAGAATTTTTGACTCGTGGCATTATGTGCATAACTAATTCTATGTAAAAATGGCTCTAAATGGCAGAAATGCCCTCCTTGGGCCATTCATTATGCTTTATAATACACATTAGAATTAGTTTTATGTGCCAGTGAAACATGGTAACCAGAGTAAAATGCATTACAATGCTTTCCTATTCATAGTTACGGGTTTAAAGAGTATAATGCATTAAGATCAACACTCAATCTGATGTCTCATGTGTTATTTATTTTATATTATACAGTTTGCAATTCAGAACACTCTTTAAAAGCATAACCATTAATGGGTTATGTGATTACAAAACATAATGCAACACAATGGATAGTATATAAAAAAAAAAAAAAATAAATAAAAAAAAATCACAGTGCATAAAGCATACTATTATGATGCATTACAAATGCAGGCTTCAAGTGCAATGTTTCCATATATATGATTATGTATATGAGACAAGAACAGATCGTGTAGTTGTACATAGGTGTGTGGTTTTGTGTGGTCTGATGGATGGTGTGCAAGATCTCACTGATGTCTCCAGCCATCATTTCCCACTTCAGGGAAAATACACACACACACACACACATACGAAGCAGCCCAAATCACTCTTAATCAATTAAGTATGCAGAGCCAACCATTAAGATTCCAGCACAGAGAACACATTAGCGGAGGAGAGTTTGAGGAGACATGGAAAATATCTCCCCTGGCCGCTTCATTTGATCACTTTATCACTAAAACATATGAGGTTATCAAAACCTCATCAAGAGCGCCATATTTTACCCGCAATATTTTATCTGGACCTTCTGCAAGGACGGAATTCTTTCTAAACTTGCGAGTTTCTTTGATTGGAAAGGAAATTACTTACAGCCCTTTTCTGGAGAATTTTTGTATGATATAAAGTTGGATCTGAGATCCCCAGCAAAAAGGCTTCAATTTGGCACAATTTTGTCATTATAAATTAAGCTACTGTTCAAAAATCTGAATTTTTTTTTTTTTTTTTAAAGAAATAATACTTTTATTCAGCAAGGATGCATTAAATTGATTGAAAGTGAGAGTAACGGCATTTGTAACGTTACAAAAGATTTCCATGTCAAATACATGTTGTATTTTTGAAGAATCTTGAAGAAAAGAAAAAAAAAAATCACATTTAGAGTTGCAACATTATTTGTTAATCAGACATTCCTCTTAAAAAAAGTATAAGCTGTATGCAAAGTTGACCCACATTTGGTTTTTGACCATTACAAATCTGTACAATTTGCCACACTGAAATTCCTATTATATGTGACCCTGGACCACAAAACCAGTCATAAGTGTCAATTTTTCAAAACTGAGATTTATACATCATCTGAAAGCTGGATAAATAAGCTTTCCATTGATGTATGGTTTGTTAGGATAAGACAATATTTGGCCGAGATACAACTATTTGAAAATCTGGAATCTGAGGGTGCAAAAACTCAAAATACTGAGAAAATTGCCTTTAAAGTTGTCCAAATTAAGTTCTCAGCAATGCATATTACTAATCAAAAATTATGTTTTGATATATTTACAGTAGGAAATTTACAAAAAATCTTCATGGAACATGATCTTTACTTAATATACTAATGATTTTTGACATAAAAGAAAAATCAATAATTTTGACCCATACAATGTATTTTTGGCTATTGCTACAAATATACCCCAGCGACTTAAGACTGCTTTTGTGGTCCAGGGTCACATATCTCTGGAAATTAACCACACAGGGACTTAAAAATTAAGATAATAAACGGCAAGTTTGTTAAAAACCAGGGTATTAAGACATTTTTTATACTTATTGAGGTACAGGCATGCAAACTTTGGGCAAAAACACAAAAAGTGCCTTTTCCCATTTTTGAACTGTCGCCACTGGCACATAATGCAACAAAGATTGCTAAAGTCAACAGATTTTACTAATAGACCCACTAATCTCTCCGTAAAAAAATAATAATGATGCTGCCATCTTTCTAAAGTCAATTTCCTTCCTGTAATTAATAGTAATAAATCTGGCTCTACAAAAATAGTGGATTACTCAGCATATACACATCCATGGCATTTAATATTTTGCTTTTCTTCTTTATGTATTTCTTTCACCAGAAATTGTATTTATGTATGTATGTATGTACGTATTCATTTTATATTTTATTCTATTTAATTTTTTTTTTTACCTGTTTAAATGGTTTAAATGAAAGAAAATAACTGAAACCCCAGATGTGGTCTTCCATTTCTGGACCCCACTAAATATGCACATGATCATTTTCATATTACAGTCAAACAAAATGGTATGTTTCATGTCACAACCAAACCACTGGATGCTAGACATGCTGAATAAAATTACACAACTGAATCATACCGAGATGAATACAGCTGCCTCTTTGCATATAAAGCGAACTCCGTGAGTCCTGACAGCGCTCATATTACTGCGACGGATAACAGCAGGCACTTTGACCCCACGTCTCATTTAAATGTGGTCCGAGCCACATCAACGACTGGTCCTCTCAAAATAATCATCATATCACGAGCGGTTGACATAATGAACTGTGACAATGCCCTGCTCGCGCCTTGTCTGACTGTAAAGATGTTTTATTACGTGGGTGGATATTCTCATACGGCTCACTGAAACTTTTTAATAAAAGGAAATCAGACAAGAACGACAAAAGGGCTGCGAGAGACCACACTGGATCATCCCCAGCTATCACTATAATTAAATTATACAGTCATTGCATGCTTCAGGGGTCAGCGTTTCAGCGTAATTATCATATACTAAAACCAAAAACTATTTTTTTTAAATGTAAAATTAGGTTTGAAACATACATTTTGCAGTATGTTACGTGTACACTATGCAAATTGTATGCAAATTTCTGTATGCATGAACTATACAACAAAGCACACTCTAGGAGAAAACTGTATACCACAATTCAATGAACTTAACTCGATAGTTCATTTCCAGTGCTTTGATGCAAAAATGTCAAATAATTATGTTATGACTAATGACTAATTATTTGATCTCTACAAACACACAACTCACTTCTCACACTTTTCAAATGTATTTAAAATTTCTTTTTTTTAATTCAAAAACATTTTTTTAATTCAAAACAGTAAAAAACGTATATATGAAAAAATATGCAATAATAAAGAAAATATATATATAATAGATAAATCTCCTAACTACAAGAGTAAAACTGAAACTAAAATAAAAAATACAAATAATAGGAAAAAAAAATCAAAGTATTCAATCAGGGAATGTGTGAACTGATTAAATTCACAACTTGAAAGCAATGCAAGTCAATTTGGATAAAAAGTTGCTTTGGCCTGCCAAATGCATTAACATAAAAAATGCTTAAAAATGTGTCCTTGATATAAAAGCTGAATTAAAACTAACAAAGCCATTGCAGAAACTTGAAAATACTATTAAAAAATAAAACCCCCCAAAAAAGGCAAAATTACAACAACCTTGCCACTGCATATCTGAAGGAATATCTGACAGATTATGTGTTCAAAATTACATGACTCCTTCAAAATATTCAGCTGCATTTAAATGAGAATGAGATGGAAAGATTGCCCACAGTAAAAAAAACAAAAAAAAAAACGCTTTTTTTTGTCTCTGTATCTGAGGTGAATAATTCATCCCGTGGTTTACTCAAAAACGTTGCGGGTGTCCACAAGCAGAGAAAAGAGGTATGTGTCTAACGCCCTCTAGTGGAAAATGACAGTGTGAAACATTTATTGTGGACAAATTCAAATCATTTGGAGCATTTGAGGACACATGCATGATTCAGTATTGCACAGCATGTATTTGTATTGCACAGTGGGCAGGTACACTCCTATAATATGCAAAGACAACCTGAAAATAACTTGCATTAAAGGTGCTAAAAGCGATCTTTGGGGAACACCATGCATAAAATGCCAAACTCTGACAGATATCACTGTCTTGAGGAATCAAACCCATTTCTGTGACAGCATTAGCCTCAGTAAACAGCAAAAAGAGTCACATGAGTGGTTCACCCAATCAGAAACACTCTTTGCCTCTCAATAAATTTGAAAATTTGCTGAAAATGCACTCAGGCCATCCAAGATGTAGGTGAGTTTGCTTCTTCATCAGAACAGATTTGGAGAAATTTAGCATTGCATCACTTGTTCACCAATGGATCTGATAAAAATCTAAAATTAACGCCTAAAAGTTTGTGTAAAAGAAAAAATTCATCTCGTCAAAGATTCATCTCGTCTGAATCAAGAGAGAAACACGCACAGATCAAGCACCGTTTACAAGCAAAAATAGTCCAAAACCGCTCTAAACAAATATGCGGGTAGATTTTGATGTGAGGTGACAACAGGAACTTTTTTCACTTTATTATGGACTCATATTTTGGCCAGAAGTGACGGTTTAAAATTCAAATGGATTTGTTTCTTACAAACATGCAGCTTTTCACAAGATGTTAACTGATGGACTGGAGTGGTGTGGATTACTTGTGGATTATTGTGATGTTTTTATCAGCTGTTCGGACTCTCATTCTGACGGCACCCATTCACTGCAGAGGATCCACTGGTGAGCAAGTGACATAATGCTACATTTCTCCAAATCTGTTCTGATGAAGAAACAAACTCATCTACATCTTGAGTAAATTTTCTACAAATTATCATTTTAGGGTGAACCATTCTTTTAAGACGAATGGCAATGCTGATGGATAGCTTTCCCCTAGTATTAAAATATGGGAAACAGTTCAAATGTCACTAAGGAGGGAGTAAAAAACATCTTCATCTAATAACAGCAATCATCCGCAGTGCTATATCGAACCTAAAATGGTCACTCCAATCAAATCAGTCCAGTTTAATCACAGTCAACTATTTTTCATCTTACATTTTTTTCATTGGTGCTATAACAACAAAAAATACTGCTCTCCAAAAAAAGCTGCACTCTGTCAAAGTTTGTTAAACATCATCAGGATCTTGCATGAACAATGTACAAATAAAATTAAAGTTTCTAAAGAACAAACAAAGACTGGTGTCTGCAGAAAACAAATCAGTGCATACCAACACCAAAACCTCACTGGAACGTGGGGTTTAACGGAGAGGGAATATGTACTTCACATAGCAAACATTTCCACTCAACCACTGAATTCTGTCAGTAAATTCAGCAGAAACAAAACATCTGTCTGTGATATAAATCCCAAAACAGACGATGGGTCATGAGACATGACTATGATATTTAACATCAACAGTCTGAGAGGGCCAAGTCAAAGTCCTGACCTCTGATGAGATCGAAACAAGCCATTCAAGCAAAGCAAAACCTATATAAATCATCTGGTTTAAAGAAATCATCTTTACTTGAACATTACAGTGCAACATCTGTATATGATTCTTCCTCAACACTGACTTAAATGTCTGTCACATATTTATGTTCACCGAATCTTTTGAACAAAGTTTAGGATTCCGATCATGACAGCACTTGTTTTTGTTTGATTTTCATAAAAAATCCTAACATGAACAGCAAACTTTTGCAATTATGTTCTCACAGAAAGTTCATTAGCTCGGTTTTCAACCGTTTGTTCAAACTTTGAATGCAAATTGTCATAAACAAGCAGCGGTTCATTTGAAAAGCTCACAGCTGATTAAAGTTACCGCTGACTTGCTCTCGCCTCAAATACTAATGAGGCATCTGCACGCGTATGAATGTTCCCTGCAGAGAAATATTAAAGAGAACACGTTCAGCACTTGTGTTGTGTAGCACTGTCTATTTTTCCTTGAAGTCCACTTTAAATGCTTCTTGCACCAAAAATAATAAAAACAACCCTTCAGTTTACTTTTACCCTAGTGTGTTGTGCTACCTTAACTCATGAGCATCACTCTGAATTCTTGACCTTGTTACCTTACACCGTATGAAGAAATTCGTACAAGTGACAGTAAAGAAATGTATAAAGTTACAAAAGATGCTGTTCTATTCATCAAAGAATCCTGAAAAAAGCGCATCACTGTTTCCACAAATATATGAAGCAACACAACCGTTTTCAACATTGATATAATAAGTGATAACAAATGGTGTCTGAAGAATCACGTGACAATGGAGTAATGTTCGATCACAGGAATCAATTACATTTTAAAATGCATCCAAATAGAAAAGAGTTCTTTGAAATTGCAGTAATATATCCCCATTTTTTACTGTATTTTTGATCAAATAAAAGCAGCCTTGGTGAACATAAGATCCATAGGTAATTATATTATAATACTGAATTTATAATATTATACTGACATTTTGATTTTAATTCAATTAACTTTGCAATCCAAGTCCCAATATGACACAAATTGACAATGTTGTAACCACCAAAAACTTTAATCGCCAGGAGTTTAACTAGGCTGTGATGGAAATGTGTTGGATCAGCTCTTCCAAACTGCTGAGTCTAACTCAAAGACTAAAGCTTGACATTTATCACATCCATTGTCCAGCGGTAAGCACTTGTGCTCCGGACGTGTTGCGCTACGACGCTGAAGCCCAATAATTCCCTGTTCCCCCGTGATCCATCAGTAATGAGTGTCAGTCTCTCACCTGTCATTGAGTTCTCCGATGTGCTCAGCTGTTCCCTCAGTTTGTCCACATCATCCGGATGGACCTGCTCAAAGAGCGTGCTGCCAAACCACTCGGACTGCGGGTGGTTCAGAACGGGAGTGACAGAATCCGACACGTAGATAACGCGACCCGTCTCAGCCGCCACCACGAACAGGAAGCCATCAGCCGCTTCCAGAATCAAGTGCTTCAGTTCCTGTGACAGCAAACAGAGAGTTTCAAATGACATTTAAAGAACTTTCAAGTGATATTTACAAGTCAGAATTTTCCTACTCAACTTTTTGTTGTTGTTGTTATTTTTGTGCGTTTTGTTTCACGGTAATATTAACCCCGTAAAGCCTGAAACAGTAGTCCGAAGAAACATTATTTGGTTTGCATAGAACAGTTTGTCAAATCTAAAACAAAAAGTTTGCATATGTGTTTTTTCCTAGACATCATATTTGCGACATCAGTTAAAAAGTATTATATTTAAAATATATTTATTTCATACCAAGTGTAGTTCAAATCTATTAAAGGTGCCATAGAATGGAAAACTGTATTTACCTTGGTGTAGTTGAATAATAACAGTTCTGTACATGGAAATGACATACCGTGAGCCTCAAACACCAATGTTTTCTCCTTCTTATGTAAATCTCGTACATGAAAAAGACCACTGAAAAATAGGCGAACCGGAACATAACACCGACTGTGACGTAAGAGTCGGGATCACTAATAGTTACGCCCCCAACATTTGCATACACCCGCCCATGTTCTAGGCCAGCCAGACCTGCACAGCCGAATCATCAGAAGTTCTGCAGGTATTGTGAAGAAACAAGCGAGGACAACATGTCAGATCACGGAAATCAATGTTATGTTCCAGGCTGTGCAGGGATGGGTTGGTGTCTGTATTCAGAAAGGCACGGAAAACAAATAACGTGAGCCACTAAAGGGACATGGTTAGCTGCTTGCTAGCAGTAGCCTGTTACATTACAGTACATAAGATTTCACTTACCACATAAACAGAGTAAGGAGAGATGTCTGAGGATGATGGCGAATGATTTACAGATCCTGAGCACCACTGACAAGCATCTGATCTTGTAAAATGTGTGGTAGGTACTAGGTACTGCCGCTGTAGTTTACATAGAGCACGAGCGATCGCAAATCTCGAAAGTGAAAGTAAAACGCGATCGTGCATTCAAAGCGGCTCCCTGATGCCTGCAATTTATATATAGTATAATTACCCAACGATATAACTGCGAGATAAAGTATTGAAATATATATTTTCCTCCCTGTGTTTCCTTCCTGCTGTGTGAGCCGCACTGTGCAACAGCCAATCAGAGCAGAGCTCAACATTATTATCCATGAGCCTTCCAAATAAGGTAATAACAGACCATTTCATTCTAGGGACAAACCCTAGGGTTGTAAATGGACATGTAAAACCATTTCTGGAGAATTTTTGCCCTTACCTAAGCCACATACCTACTTTGTAGATATCGGAGAACAATTTAAAATATTATATCAATGCATTCTATGGCACCTTTAACATATTTACTTACATATCACTTGAGACTTACTGATATAAAAATTATAATTAAACTTTATTTGGAGTACTACTTGCGCACAATGCACATTTATTAATGTTAAGCCTAAAATGTGTTTTAATGTCACTATTGATGAGGATTGTATAATTTTTTGAATAATATCAGTCTTTAAATGCACGATATTTATAGTGTACCTGACATATACTTGCAATAGTTCCACTTTAGCACAATAAAATATACTTCAGTATATTTTTAGTTGGACTTCAGCACTACTTCCGCACAACTAAAGCACATTAAGCACCAGTTTAGTATACCAGTTTAGTATACCAAAAGCACAATTGCAGGGCATTTTTATTAAGCACATAAATATGTAAATGTATTTGTAGTATACTTAGCATGAACAATTTCAAATGCATTTTAGTGTATTTGTTTTTCACTAGGGTTTATATCTCATATAGTATGATATAGTGAGAATATGGAGGTCATACTTGAATATGAACAAAACCAATTCAATTTTACTCAAAACTGAGAAAAAATATGCATTTGGTACATATGTTCACATTAAAAAGTAAGATAAGATTCTGATAGCCTGTAATGTAAAGCAATGAGATCTTTATAACAGTATAACAAACCAGTAACATAAATGCATATGAATATCAGTCACTCTATGTCTCCAAAAAATGTCTTTATGATATTTAAATGAAGAGATGAACAAATAAACATTCCTCAAAAGCCTGGTGATCATATTTTTCTATTAAATAATAGTAACCTAAGTTGCTTCAGTTCAGTAAGTGTCCATCTTGAAATATTACTATCAAAATAAAAGTTATTCTTGTGTTTACTTTATATGAATCAGTAAAGATTTCACAGCAAAAAGACGTGAAACGAGCTGAAGGTGGACATTTTTGCAATTATACTAAAAGGCCTTTTACTCGCTATAAGAGTATAAACTATCAATTAGATGACAGAAGGCATGGAACAGATTGTGTGCAACAAGTTTTGATCATTTAGAGGCATATCAAGTATGATACAGTAGACTTTATAGGGTGAATAAATGCCAATATATGGCTATTTATGTCCTTTGTTGAGTGCATCATTGATATATCGAATGTTTCAGCCGAGTAATTTCTCACCTGTTCAGTCAGGAAGGAGGGTTTGTAAGCGCCATCAGTTGATGTGTTCCCTGTTCCCCTCATGGACTTCATGTGTGAGACGGCCATGCGCAGGATGGTGAGTTTGTCTGGTTTCCTCGCCAGCGCACTGCAGGTGGGCACCATGTCTGACAGCTCTGTGATGTACTGGGTCATCTTATTACGCCGCCGACGCTCAATCTCACTGTGGTTCTCTCTGGGGAGAGGAACAATGCAGCCATCATTAGCACATAATGAGAGTTGCACAGCATTTTTACAACTACAGGTAGTAGATAATTACCTTTAAGGATTTCAAAACCTCAATTTTATTTTGTCAAAATGAATATAATAAAATAATAATTTTATAATATAATGCACTTCATATTTTAATGTTTTAAATATTTTATTATACAAGTAGTATTATATGATGTATAATAATAATAAATACTATTTTATATATATATATATATATATATAAAATAGTATTAAACAATTGTGTAGTTATAGTTATAGCAATAAAATAATTATCATCATATCATACACTGCTGTTCAAAAGTTTGAGATCAGTAAGATTTTTCAGTGTTTTTAAGAATTTTCTTATGCTTGTCACAACTACATTTATTTGATCAAAAATAAAAAAATAAAAACACTAATATTGTGAAATATTATTCAAATTTTAAATCATGGTTTTCTGTTTTAATATACTTTAAAATATAATTTATTTCTGTGATGCAAAGCTGAATCTTCATCACCCATTGCTCTAGTCTTCAGTGTTACATTATCATTCTAATATTTATTATTAATGTTAGAAACAATTGTGCTGCTTAATATTTTTTGGAACTTATGGCACTTTCAGGATTCTTTGATGAATAAAAAGTTCAAAAGAAGAGCATTTATTCAAAATAGAAATCTTTTCTAACAATATAAGTCTGTACTGTCACTTTTTATCAATTTAACATATCCTTGCTGAATAAAAGTATTAATGTTTTTTTTTCCAAAAAAGAAAGAAAAAAATTTTACTGACCCCAAATTTTTGAATGGTAGTGTATTCTATTCAATAGAATATTATAAAAAAAGGTGTGGGTGTGCGTGTGTGTACGTATGTACGTATGTGTGTATAAATATATATATTTTTTATATAGGATCTTTTATGAGATCTTTCTTTTCCTTGTATGATTGCAATTGCAAAATTTCAATAATTACCACCTACCTATGTCTGCTCTCATGTACTTAACATACATTCAATGTTGACCTTGATTGATAAATCCATAATTATGAATTACTGTAAAGGAGGCAATCAGGACCCTCAATATACAGAAATAAATTTATTTGGCTCATGTTTTCTTTTCAAACTTAAAAAAAGTTTGATTTGCCGGAACACTTCTTCTTCAGCTGAAACATTCAGTTAAAAAAGTGCCAGAGAGGATAATTTAAGACTTTTTTTTACTTCATTTCTGTGATTTAAGCGGAAAATGCAAAACAGTAAATCTTCGGAGGCCAGGCCACTGTATTAGTCCACAGAGCGCAATGGCTCAAAGCAACGCAACAATTTCAGATGAGAGTGTCAGCTGAGGATAATTAAATACCCATTTAAGATTAGATCTAGACAGAGTCGCTTGCGTGAGGCCAAGGTGAGAGAACGAGGTCGCTCCTGACGGCGGCAGGGGCCTGATTTCTAGCTATCCTGAGGGAACCTTCCCAAGACAGCCCTACCTGGCATAACGCTCCTTATCAGTGGGAATCTGATCATCATCATACCTGACGGGAGAGAGAAGAGATCAAAATAAGATAAATGAGCCTGAAAATGTCAGTTACTTCACTTTTAGGTTTTATGATTGTGGCTCAAATGAAGAGATCATGAACCGCATTTATTACGCTGCATGGCTTGGATTATACTGTGTGAATATGGTAATATAATAATGGACTGAGACCACTGGATAATGAAAAAAATAACAAAAAAGACAAACTAAACCGTCTAAGGTGTCTGTATCCCAGAATATAAACTCACTTTTGTATAAACTGCTTCATAAAAGTGCCTCCAAGAAGTATTTGGACACTTCAGTTGAGTTTTACTTTAGTATCACTGAGATTATTATTATTATTATTATTATTAATATTATTATTATTATTATTTTATCATCATCAACATCATCATCCAGTTTTAGAATCTATTAATATTATTTACATATACTTTCAAATATTTTTAATTAGTTTTTATTTTTATACTTTAGTTTTTATTTTAATTTAGTTAAAATTTTAGCAATTTAGTTATGTCTTTGTCATTTTTATTTCAGTTTATGAAGTAAATCTGGCAAATAAGTTAAACAGATATGTGAAAATGGGATGTTATCTTTGCAACTTGCCAAAACCAACTAACTTATTTACTTATTCATGGTTTTAGTTTTAGTTTACATGAATAACTCATTAAATACAAACACTGGCATTGCAATATCAATAAATAAAATATCAAAACAAAGAGATTAATATATATATATATATTTGTAAATATGCCACTTGATAAGCGATGTCTTTGCTTGTTTGTCTTGTACATTTTACACAGTAAGACATAAAAAAGCCTATATATCAATATATATGGCTATTGTATAATGTTTAGCAGGAAAGTTTAATAAAAAATGAAAATTATACCATCGTTTAATCACCCTCATGCTGTTCCAAACTCGTATGCTTTTTTAAATGAGATTTAATGATATTTAAAACCTTTTGGTTACTGACGACAAATTTCAGTCAAAAATGTCCTACAAACATAGTGTATTGTTTTGAACTGTTTTGAAGAATGCAATGCTTTATCTTAAGCATAAACTCACTGTGTACACTGTAAAAAATTTTTTTTTTTTAAGTTGTAAATAAAAATAAGATTACCGAAGTACACTTTACAGGAGTAAATTACATTTCAGTCTTTCATGTTTTAAATTTCATGTTTAATCAATGTATTACTTGCCATTTCTTTGTAATTACTAGTGAAAATTACTAGCAATTTCTGAGTGAAAATTGTTTCAAAATTAAATCCTTTACATTTCCAGTGCATCATTCTGTGTTGCATGGAAAGCAGCAGCATACAGGATTGGAACAACATGATGGTGATTATTTAAGGACAACAATTTCTTTTTTTAGTGAGCAATTGCTCCAAGCAAGAGAGGAATTGCTAGAGTGTGTCCTGTATCTCCAGCAGGGGTCAGTGTCTCCATTCCAACGCTACAGCTAACTGTGAGGCGTCTTTACCATCAGGCACAGCGCAAC
The DNA here is from genome assembly GCA_021397915.2 of Tor tambroides. NCBI lineage: Eukaryota > Metazoa > Chordata > Actinopteri > Cypriniformes > Cyprinidae > Tor > Tor tambroides. Next base: position 34,927 of record JAFVLL020008014.1, on the reverse strand, counting down.
TATGGATACAGCTCCTTTAAAAGAACATGAACTGAAAGGAAACCGTAAGTTGAGGGCAACAAAACATGAGCGATGTCTTGAAATGGCACAAACACTGTGGCACAGCTGAAAGACACGGTCAAACAATAAAAAAAAATACAAAAGAAAGGACATGGTGTGTGGTCTGATTTGTTTGACTGGAAAGCTTGCAAACAATGGAAAAAGTTTGCCTTGAAAATTTGCTGGGTCCCTCGCCGTCCTCGTCATCAAAGTCCATCCTGAAAGAAGAAAACAAATACACTTGATCAAAAACTTTTTGAATTTGTATATAAGCAGAGCTGTTTTGTTCTGATTTTCACTTGGTCATATTTATGCAGAAATATAGAAAATTGTCAAAGGTTCACAAACTTTCAAGCAGCACACACACACACACACACACACACACACATGTCTGGTTTGCTATCCTTGTGGGGACTCTTCATAGGCGTAATGGGTTTTCTGCTGTATAGACCGTATATTCTATTGCCCTACACCAACCCTACACCTAAACCTACCCCTTACAGGAAACTTTTCGCATTTTTAGATTTTCAAAAAACTTAATTCTGTGTTTATTTATAAGCTTGTTTACCCGTGGGGACCTCAATTTAGGTCCCCACCGTGACACAAGTCCCCATGAGTCTGTGTGTATTCATAAATATGACCCAAAACATCATCCGATTTTCACACAAGTCCTGAAAGTAGACAAAGAGAAACCACTCAAACAAATGAGACAAAAATATTTTCTTATTGAGAAATATGATCCATTGTTACTTATCTGTGCGTTGCAAAAGTATGTGAGTCTTTGCTTTCATTATCTGGTGTGACCCCATTTTGCAGCAATAACTGCAGGTAAAGTTTCTTGTAACTGCTGATCAGTCCTGCACAACATCTTGTTGGATTTTTAGCCCATTCCTCAGTACAGAACCACTTCAACTCTGTGATGTTGGTGGGTTTCCTCCTATGAACTGCTTGCTTCAGCTCCTTCCACAACATTTCAATTGAATTAAGGTCTGGACTTTGATTCGGCCATTCCAAAACATTAACTTAGCTCTTCTTTAACCATTCTTTAGTAGAATGACTTCTATGCTTGGGGCCCTTGTGCATGGCCCACTTTCTCTGGAGACTCAGTTCTTGGACAGATGTCCTGATATTTTCCTTTAGAATTTGCTGGTATGATTCAGAATTCATTGTTCCATCAATGATGGCAAGTCGTCCTGGCACAGACGCAGCAAAACAGGCCCAAACCATGATACTACCAACCACCACGTTTCACAGATGGGATAAGTTTCTTACGCTGGAACGCAGTGTTTTCCTTTCTCCAAATGTAACACTTCTCATTTAAACCAAAGAGTTCTATTTTGGTCCCATTTGTCCACAAAACATTTCTACAAAAGTCCTCTGGCTTGTTCACATGATCTTTAGCAAACTGCAGAGGGCAATGTTCTTTTTGGAGAGCAGTGGCTTTCTTCTTGACACTCTGCTATGCACATCGTGGTTGTTCAGTGTTCTCCTGATGGTGGACTCATGGACATTAACCAATGTGAGAAAGGCCTTTAGTTGCTTAGAAGTTACCCTGGGGTCCTTTGCAACCTTGCAGACTATTACATGTCTTGCTTTTGGAGTGATCTTTGTTGGTCAACCACTTCTGGGGAGGGTAACAGTGGTCTTGAATTTTCTCCTTTTGTATACAATCTGACTGTGGATTTGTGGAGTCCAAACTCTTTAGTGATGGTTTTGTAACCTTTTCCAGCCAACTCTTTTTCTGGTGTCCTCAGAGATCTCCTTTGCTCATGCCATGATTCATTTCCACAAACATGATCAGACTTTGACAGATCCCTGTTCTCTACATAAAACAGGGCAGGCAATGACACCCGACAGTCATTCCACTGAATGAAAACACCTCTGAACAGATGGACTCTAATTTCACCTTCAAATTAACAGATAATCAGAGATTCACATACTTTTGCAATGCACAGATATGTAACAATGGATCATTTTTCACAATAAAAAAAATGACAAGGAAAATATTATTGTCTCATTCATTGGATTGGGTTCTCTTTGTCTACTTTCAGGACTTGTGTGAAAATCTAATGACGTTTTGGGTCATATATATATATATATATATATATATATATTAATAGGTAGAATTTTTTATAAGACTTCAATACTAAATAATAATGAACTTGAACAGAGAAGCCAATCAGCAAATCATAACATCATAAATAGAAGAGCCAATCAACCTAAATACAGATAAAAGAGACCAATCACAAAACTCAACTTGGAAAAAAAAACTCAGCTTAGAAAAGCAGATTATTACAGTCAGTAACACAGAAATGTTTACAGTCTGTTACATAAAATATGCTCAACATGCCTGTACAAACTACGCTGTCGAATATCTGAAAGTACAACAAGGAGGTTCTAGAATCATATTTTACTTGTTTTATTATGTGAGGGACAGAAGTTTTCATTAGTGATGAATTAAAAACTGAATGAGTTTGAGAGAGGTTTTATAAAGTAACAGGACAGAACATCTCCGATGTCGCTGTGTGGGCAGGTGAAGTGTTTTTTCCATTGAAACCACCTCATGTTAGTGAATAATATTCATGTGCACTGAACGAAAACACAGCACTTTAGAAGGACGATCATGAAACACTGTTTCCACTGTAGGAGTATTCAAGTTTAACAGGCTAAAAATTGCGTACTTCTTAAATGATGTCTGAGAACACTGCCTACCACATTAGTTCCTTCCTTAATAGTCAATGAGCCAGGTATCAGCCAGGCCATATGTGGCCATATGTTTAGAAATGCATTCTTTCAACCATAATAAACATGGGAATTTAAATTAAAAATATATAAATGAAAGAAAAAATATTTGAAATGAAAAAATGAAAAATATTTTTTTACAAAAAAAAATAAAATAAAATAAAAAAAAAAATATATATATATATATAAATATATATATATAAAATATTAAATTAAAACCAAATTTAATTTGAATATTGATTTATTTAATATTTATCTATATTTATTTATTGCATTTATAGTTGACCATCAATTTGTCAAAAAAAAAAATTTAAATGGCACTTGGGGTGGAACGGTTCTCTGTAAAAATCGAACCGTACGGTTCTCCACACACGGTTTGGCACACACTAGGACAGCGGTTCAACTTAAATCTGACCTAACGCATCAACAATACGTAAAACAGACAGGGTTCGGCTAATGTATGTTTCTGTTGATGGATGCGCATTCTGGCTTCCCAGTACATTACAACAACAGCGACGGAAAAAAACGTGGACAAACCATTCACTCGTTCAATGCGAATGCCATATGCTGGAATATGAGCAGTCATTTATTCCGTCATTGTGCACAGGTGAGACCTAAACAGCACACGTTGATATCTGTGTTTTAACTTAACTCATTTAAGCCTTGCCAGTTTAAACATTTAAGAGCCAAAGGACGCAAACCCTCGCCTCAGAACGCATGCAGATATTAAGCTCTCTCTTAAGTATTGTGTTTGAATGGACATATTCACACAAAAATTATGTCAAAATGCCCGTCTTGGTAAGTATCCTATAGCAGATATAGCCGGCTGAACGTACTGTATCAGTGCACTGGATCAGTGCATTCTCTTAAAGTGACAGCACTTTCTTAATATTAATCATACAGCAAAAACAAGGAAATAACTCACTGCTCTTGACTGAATATCTTTTGCAACTGTAAGGCAAGGCAAGGCAAGTTTATTTATATAGCACATTTCATACACTGTGGTAATTCAAAGTGCTTTACATAAAAGGAAGTGCTCATTCAACAAATGCACAGCTAAACAGATGAGTTTTGAGTCTGGATTTAAATGTGGCTAATGTTTTAGCACATTTGGTCTCTTCTGGAAGCTGGTTCCAACTGCGGGCGGCATAATAGCTAAAAGCGGACTCTCCTTGTTTTGTGTGAACCCTTGGTATTTCTAAGGAGGGTTAATGTGTCTGGTGAGCGGAGCTCTGGCGTTTCCGGGGGCTGTGATATGTTTTCCTGGCTTCCTTGGCTGTTTTCCAGAAAGTCGTCCTTGGGTGCTGAGTCTTGGAGCTGTTCTGATACGTCACAGTCGATCTGTGATGAGCTCTGTAGTGTGGGCAGGGCTCAGCCGAGATGTTGTCCATGAGCAGTGGTTGTTGTGGCTGCGTGGCGTTATCAGTGTCCTTGTGGGATGTGTCAACCACATGTTGACTCTAAAGATGATATGAAGTCCTGTGGTCACTCATATTCTGTCCAGGTGTGTGTGTGCCATTCAGGTTGAGTGGATTGGCACACACTACTGAAGGATGACGGAGGGAGAAGATATTGTCCTTTAGCACTCTTGCACCAAGTTTGTTTGGGTGGAGGCCATCCAGTTTAAACAGTTGTCTATGGCCCCAGAAAAGATTGAAGTTGTCGATGAAGTTGACTCCTTTTATACCGCAGATTCTTTGTAGCCATGTATTCAGCCCAAGCAACCGTGAAAACATGTTAGTTCCCCTTGTTGAGAGTGGTCCACTGATGAACGACTGAACTTCAGCACTGGGCAGCCGTGGCCTAATGGATAGACAGTTGGACTTGTAACCCGAAGGTCATGAGTTCGAGTCTCAGGTCCGGCAGGGATTGTAGGTGGGGAGAGTGAATAACCAGCACTCTCTCCACCCTCAATACCATGACTGAGGTGAGACCCTTGAGCAAGGCACCGAACCCCCAAACTGCTCCCCGGGCGCCGCAGCATTGTCTGCCCACTGCTCTGGGTGTGTGTTCACTACTGTGTGCATGCACTTGGATGGGTTAAATGCAGAGGACAAATTCTGAGTATGGGTCACCATACTTGGCAACACACCACTTCCCTTTCCCTTTCAAGTCTTCGAAGAACTCTTTCAGTGAACTCTTTCAAAGAGTTCACTGAAATCCTTCTTAAGGAGTTCCGACTGCTCTTTCCGAATATCATTCTTCATCTCATTCTGATTTGCAGTCTTGTGCTTCATTAGAATGTTCCAAAGTTCCCTGTTCACATCAGAGACGGTTGCTTGAGGAAAGCAGCATATAGTTGTCATCCTGCTACTGATGTTTCTGATAATAGAGTCACCCACTATCAGAGTCCTGGGCTCGGCTGCGCTCTGAGCTGAATGCCGCTGTCTGCTCGACCCCGAGCGCCTGTTAGTAGCAATGTTAGCTGCTGGCTGATACGATCCATGTTCAGTCACATTTGGGGATTAATGCTTCAAATCTGTTCTCAAGCTGTATGGGGGTGGTAGAATACCAGTGTTTGCAAGCCTTCTCTCATAGCCATATCTGGGGTAGAGGATGCTACGGCAGCAATACGAGATACTCGTGACAATCTGATGTCTCAAGTGCCTTTGGGTCTCGCTCCCTTGTTTGTGCCATCGATTAGTCTGTCAATCAGTTTCAGCTTGTTCCTCTACACTTGGTATAAACTGTTGAGATTCACAGGACTCACCGGCTGTATGCTGAGGGGGTCCATGATGACGATCTGCTGTGTGTTCCGCCTGTTTTGAAAGTCCAGCAAGTAACTTTGTTTCAAGAACTGCAATCCTTTGTAGAAGTCTGTGGCAGTTCATGCAGCAGGTAGATTCCACAAGACGCATTTTCTTTCTCGTCTGTTTGAACGTAGACAGCTGTGTTTTCCCTTCTCCGGAATGTAAGCTGCTGGCAGCGGGAGGCAAAGATTCTTCTTTTTCGTCCCGAAAAAGAAGTTTTAGTTTTAGTGTTTCTGCCAAAAATGTGTTGTTTGAGCACTGTGCTGATCTGCTGAATTTAAAATCGTAGAAAAATCTGAGAGAAGTACATAGGCAGGGAGCAAAGCGCGGAGCAGTAAGCAAGAGTGTCCGAACAGTAGCAAAGCCGGAAGTGAGGGGCAAAAAAGTAATAAAGATTAATCTTTATTTTATACAGTAAAATATGCAATGCTATTTTACATTTGATTACTTTTTTCAATATCAAAAAACTAATGTTAGACCTACCTGAAAATCACTGTTTATTTTATTTGTATCTTTAATCTATTGCATTAATTTGTGCTGTTGCTTGTAGTTAGATAGATTATTCTTATTTTCTTTATTTTTATTTGACAGTATAGTTTTTCCCTAAACATAGCACATACTGGACCGTACCGAAACCATGACTCTAAAACCGTGATACACACCGAACTGTGAGTAAGTTGAACCTTTCCACTCCTAAATGGCACTACAGCCTTGAATCCTGTAAACATGAAATCAAGTCCTTTTCCAATCCTATTCCCTTCTCTATCGCTTCCTGTCTCTACTTAACTGTCCTGTCATAATAAAGGCAAAAATCAAAAATATATAATACAAAAAAAATTTTTTAGAATGACACTACACTGATAATGATACAAATACTGTACAGTTAATAAATAAAACACTGAGCTGTACATTGCATGATTTATTCATGCTGTGGTGCATGCCGGGAACTGAAGTCCTACCTCCAACACAGCAGATGCCACTGTTACCTATTGAGACATATTAGTCGTGTTTCTGTTGTACAGTTACTTGGGCAGCTATACACTGAGCTCTGTAAAACTGCATAATACAGTCTATTAAAAAAATAAAGGATAACATGCAATATTCAAATTTCACTATAATGGGCACAGAATAAATCTCAGCAAGATCCACTTGTTTGGAGATTTAATTTATATTGTTTTTCACTAAACGCAGCATACATGTAGTAAATTATCTGAAAAATATGAGAGCAATTTTACTCAAAAATTATTCAAAAGTACATGTAGCTCAGTAACATCACTACTGGAGATCCATGAGGAAGATAATCAATAAATGAAATGTTCTTATTTCCTTTCATTAACACTGAACAATAACAAAACAGCAAAGTGTTACATAATAAGAGACAATAAAAACAAATGAGTGCTCCTTCATAATGGGATCTGAGAGAGTCATATCATTTCATGAGCTCATTAAAGCTGTGTTCAACTGCAAACACTCCTGATTCATGAGGTTTCCTGCTGTATGCATCACATAACCTTCAATAGACTAACAAGCATGTGTAAATTACACATCTGATGCAATCAGAAATTATGTACAAAGAGATCATAAACACAGAATAGAACAAACTATGCATGCATATACTTTCATTCTTTAAGGGAAATTGGATATCTGAATGAACAATCATTTCACAATGTATTAATTCAAGTAATAATAAGAAGAAGAATAATAGTCTAATTAGGACTATCTATCTATCTAGTCTTACACATTATATTCTAATGATGGGATATTTTTCACATTAGATTTTTTAAAAGGCATTATTTTTTTATTAATGGGCTATTAAAGGAAGAACAAAAAGGGTCAAAACCTGTGCAACTGTACCCAATTCCATTTAAACAGCTAAACAACACAGCTGGAAATGGGTAATTCTGACTTTTTTATTTATATTTTTTCCATTCGCAAGACACCATATTGACCTGTAAAGTGTAATATCGAAAAGAACATCTACAATTATGAAAATAATATGCTGTTTAGCATAATAACTCACCCTGCTGATCTCCGCTTGCCTCCTCGCCCTGGCATAGCGCCTGCCATCCTGACCTGACCCGCGCCCACCACAGCGCCCGGCATGGCCACCGGCCCTGGCAGATCCGTGCCCATTTCTGAAAGACCCAAAACATCTTCACCATCAACCACAGAAACACCGAATTCACACACATGTACAAGCTGGTGTATAAATGCTAGAGGCTAAATGACTTTTACCCTACAAATAAAATAACAAACATTAGCACATTTTAAATAAACAGTGATCATATCGGCTACTCTTTGTCAAATATGTATTCGCTTTATGAATTCACCATGAAGGCTGACAAAATACAATCAAAGCAATAACATGCACATCAAATTTCACAGTACGCACAGTAAGATTTTTTTAAATATTTGTGAAAGAAGTCTCTCTTCCTCTCTAAAGCTGTATTTATTTAATCAAAAATACAGTGAAAACAGTAACATTGTGAAAATATTACCATTTAAAATAGCTGGTTTCAATGTAAATTATTCATGTGATGCAAAGCTGAATTTTCAGCATCATTACTCCAGTCTTCAGTGTCACATGATCCTTCAGAAATCATTCTTATATGCTGATTTGCTGCTTAAGAAACATTTCTGATTATCAACAATGTTGAAAACAGCTGTTTTTGTGGAAACTGTGACATGTTTTATTTTTCAGGATCATTTATTTGAAATAGAAATTTTTTAATATCATTGTAAACATGCCACTTTCACTGATTACTTGATTAAATGAATGCATCCTTGCTGAATAAAAGTATTAGTTTCTTTCAAAAAAATCTTACTGACCCCAAACAGTAGTGTACATATAGCTGATATATATATATATATATATAAAGCCAATGTATTTGTGCGTTGCTGGTCACAAAGTAAGACAAAAATGCACAAAAACCATTGTACTAAATAAACTGTATCAGTATGTGACACACACACCAGCTCAGATTATCAGATTAACATCACCAACAAACAGCAGCTGGCTGAGAACATGAACACACTCTGACATGTTCAGCCTGATGATTGCAGAATCATATTAATATTTGATAAAGTCTGCCTTCCACTCCTCCTGCACTCTGGAGCTCAGCAGACCCCTTCGCTGAGTTTTCATTATTCATTTATGAGCTTTACAAACTTACACCTCATTTCAAACTTCAGTACATATGAGAGTACAAGAGAAACCCTAATCCATGTGGGGAAATTCAAACCAGCTAAAAACTGCTTAAGGCTGCCACAAATTCACTTTTAAGACTATGCAAACCAGTGTCATTCTAGTATAACTTATGTACGATTATAGTTTTTGTTAATATTTAAAAATATTTCTGTCTACTTTAAGTTAAAGTTTGTATTTGTTTGTACATTTTAAATTCATTTAAATTTATTAGTTTTAGCTTATTTGGGGTTTTTATTTTATTTTGTGGTTCACATGTCTTTTTTGCTGTGAAATCTTTACTGTATTTTATAAATTAAAGGCAATAATAAAATTTATATGGTTATAGTATTTCAAAATAAACACTTTCTGGACCGAAGCAACATAGGTTTACTTGATTATCATACATCATAATTTTTTTTTAGAAAAAGATCATCAGGTTTTTGAGAAACATTTATTTGTTCATCACAATCAGCACTGCATTACATGTTAAACTACAAAGGTTTGATCATAAAGTATTTAAAAGCACATATTATTGTGAGATATAGAATAACAACTTTATATATAATAGTCTGTTATAACTATTATACAGATCTCATTGATTTCCATTACAAGCTATCAGAATTTCATCTTTTTGGCCATAAAAACATCAGCATCTGCACCAAATTGCATATTTTTATTCAGCTTGAGACTGTGAAAAAAAGCTGTTTTTTTCTCCACATTCTCACATCATGCATATGAGCCCCAAAAGTCTGATGCAGCAAATATGACAGATTTGTTCATTTAGATTCTGTCTAAACATTCAATAATTTTTTAGACTATTGTTTCAAAAGCCAGGCTGTGCAGGGTTAAAATGTTTTTAGTGCTGTTCACTATATGCGTTCACTGCCTAGAAAAAGCTGTGTGAGCCTTCTTCAAAATATCTCCTTTTCAGGCGCATCATTGCTTTGCAGAACTTTCTACAGCTCCCTCATCCGTTGTCGTTCTCTGTCAGAAAGCCCTCAGGTCAAACTCATTAATCCGTCTCGTGGGACGGAGTGAAGGCTGGAAGACAGATAGGACACTGCTGTCTCTCATTTTAAATCACGACTCAACAGCTCACACGCTCCTCTCTCTCTCTTGTCTCTCCTCCGAATCATTCTAATGACCAGAGGCCCGATTTCATTCAGATCCGCTCCAAAACAAAACATCCAAACGGTACTAGGTATCGGGCCCCGTCCCTGAGGATCGCGTGTAATGTCTGAGCTCTTTAGAAATGTGGACAGCACATCTCATTTCGTGTTTTGTGTGAGAAGCGAACTCCATCGAGACAGAAACGGGCCAAAGGAGTAAACTCTTCAATCAAAGCGGAAAGAAAACCTTCCCAGAACCTCACGCTGTCTTGGACCGCGGCCTGTCCTTACGGATCTGTGCTGTGACGGATACACTTAGATAAATTGATTTCTTTGGTGGAATGATTCAGATCTGGATTATCAGGACTTGAGATTCAGCACAGGATTGTGGGTGATTTTGGCATTTCAGTGGCAGACGCTAAAGAGTCAGTTCTTGAAACAAGGCATACAGATTACGATTTTAAAGTTTGGGTGATGATAATGATGATAATCTTAAAAATGGCCAAATATCACCCAGTAATACCTCACATTTAGGCTTATTTAGCAGTTTTTGCTATATAAAATTACTAGTAAATCAAACGTTTCTCCTCTGTAGACCTTGAAAGTTGTCAGTCCCTGAGTGAACTGATAGGATAGTCAAGCACATGACTGGCCATGAAAACACATTTTCGGGGCTGACATTTACACGGACCTACAACAAATACCTCATTAAATGAGAGGGGGGAAAAAACAACTCTTTGGGGGAGTTTTGACAAGGTAATTGTTATAACATTTTGGAAAGTTCTCTCTCACACCATTCCATAAAAAACTAACCTAATCATTACAAATGACATAAAAAACACAAACTTAAAAACAGTGAAATTCGCTGAGTCTGCAGCCCTGTATATTAATCTGAGCAAACCATAGAAATGTAACTGAGAAGTTAACTGGCAACTTCAGAATGGGCTACCAAACCTTTTTATATAATTGCTAAAGCTCTGACACAATAAGATGGAATCAGGCCATTCCAAACACAAGGATGACCAAAAACAAAGAATGGAAAATAACCCATTCAGTTTAGTTCCTACATTCTCCAGCAGCACTTAAAAGAGAGTGAAAGAAGCAATTCAGTGTGACCGAATCAGTATAATCTCTGGGTGCCGATGAGGTCGAAGCGACACTTGGCACATTTCCATACAGAAAAGAGTTTCTCAACTGAGTGCTTCCGAGCAGGAACGGTTCAGAAACAAACAAGTTTAAAGGAAGAAACTACAAACTATTAAATTAACATCCTTCCTCTGATAGCACGCACATGTGAACAATGACTCTTCTCTTCTGTCTATTGTTACGCAGCCAAAGAAAGTTCATGCTGCCAGACGTTCTGGATATTTCAGGCATGATGGTCAACAGAAAAACTGAAAGCATGCTTTAGTAATGCATGTGTAATTGTCCTTGGTGACGTTTTTAGCTTTATTCTCATTTCAAGAGTTTACAGAAACTGACAAATGAACACAATGCTGTATTTCTTGACAGAAGTCCAATTACTTGCATGTGTTTCATGCAAGGATGGACTCAGCATGCACATCAGAATTAAATGGGCCAATTAATGAAAATTTTAATTCTCAAAGAGTTCAACAAGCTATGAAAACATATAGTAACTTTCAGAACTCAAAAATTCTGTTTGTTACTGTTACTAACCTGCAAAAATGCTTCATTCTGAATGTAACTTTCTGATTTGGCAAAACAACAAACAACTTATGTCAACAAGGTATATTCATTGGGTGATTAGAAACTTGGCTCATACACATAATAAATAGGACTTGATGGCAAATGTGTAGCACATAAAATGCAAGTAAATGTGCAGTGAAATGAAATGTTGCTCTATTATTGCAGAGCAGTAACAGTGTTTATACAAATAAAACAACCCATTTTACTCCACTGATATAAATGTGTGTCCAATTATTTAACAGAAATCTCAATCAAAGCTCTCAGTTAAGGTATCTCTCTTTATAAGGTGCAAAATCCCTTCAGAAAATGTAATAAAAGTGTATTACATTTTCTGAAGGGATTTTGTGCACTTTTATGAACCATGTGCATCACTGTGATTTTAGTTCAGTTTACTAAAATTTTGATTTAAAGGTATAGTGCAACCAAATATGAAAATTCTGTCATCATTTACTCACCCACAGATTGTCCCAAACCTGTATGAGTTTCTCTCTTCTGATGAACACAAAAGAAGACATTTTGAAGAATGATGGTAATCAATGGCTTTTCCAATGGCCACCAGCAACTGTTTGGTTTTCAGAATTTTTATTTTTGGGTGAACTATCCCTTTAATCTTTATTTTTCATTATTATTTTCAGTTTTGGTTTTAATTTTAATTTTAGCCATTTTAGCACATTAACTTGCCAGTGCAACATTTCTACTTTCAATTTAATTTCTTCATCTAATATTTATATTTTATTTCACTTGCCAAAATTTTAGTTGTAATAGTTTAAACGACACAGATGTGCATTTAACCTAAAGCCCAGATTATATACAACGAATGAATAGCGTCACATGCTGAGATGCCCAAAAACATGATAAATATTATAAAACAGGTAGTTCTGACTTTAAAATGTTACACAGTCAATAAACACACATCTGAAAAACATATCATCGCAATATGGTATAAACACAGATTTCACACACTTATACTGTCAAACAGTATATATCATATATAAATCTCAAGGCAGAAATGAAAATGAGAAAAAGTCAATCCTTTAGCATTTGCTAGCTCATGCAGCACACCATATGCACACAATTCCTTCTTAGCAATGCAACACTTCTGGTCAGTCCTGTTATCCGTCACTGAAGCCTTCCTTCACAAACACAAGAGGTCAGCAAACAGACCGAACTGTGGCTAATCAACTGTGCCTGTAATCCCCATTCACAAACGCCTAGCTATTTGTACGAAACACGTTCTTATCGTGGCTGCTCTGCAACCCGGGGCCTTTTGTTAAGCAGTGTGGGCATAATGGTAAAAGTACAGATGGCCTACAGATTTATTAAGCAAGTGAAATAAAAGCTAGCTGACTTTAAAACAAAGTGCCCTTCAGTTCAACTAGTCACGTGACTCCATCCCAGAACGCTCTTGTGCATTTTAAAGCGCGCTTGGCAGCTCGGCGTGTCGACCAGGTGCTAATAACGCTCACATTCTTTATTCATTTCGACTCATTTGCATTTACAATGAGGTGGTGGGGAAGGAATTGCCCGCTGTGGGGGGAAGAAGTTCGTGGAGGCAATAGAGTCATGGAGCGTAATTTACTTTAGCAAGTGACTGAATAAACTGAGCAGGTTTCTTTGACATGTTTCCTGTGAGTCTGTTGCATAAAGTTTATCAGATGAATGTTTTTTTAAACATACTATAAGTTTTATCAGGCCAATTCTAGAAGTAGATAATATTGTGCTTCACTGTATGTAAAAATATCTGATGCATGAATGTCTAAGGCCTCTAAATTATCAACATGATCAAAACCTGTTGCACACAATCTACAACATCCCTACTGTAGTTCATACTTTTTCATTTCATCAGATAAATGTCTTCCTTCAGCTCACCATTCATTGTGCCTTTTTGCTGTGAAATCTTTATGAAGTAAACATAAGATTAACTTTTATATTTTTAGTAAAATTTCAAGATGAACACTTACTAGACTAAAGCAGCTGGTTACCTTGATTATCATACATCACTTTTTAGAAAATGTTAGAAATGGGAGTATGAAATATGATCCATCAGGCTTTTGAGGAATGTTTATTTGTTCGTCTCTTAGTCATCATTGTGTTGCATTGCCTTATATGTTTTGAAACTACAGTTTTGATCATTAAAACTAAGCATTAAATATCATCTTACTAAGTCATATTACGTTAGATATAGAGTTATGCATGTAGTCTGCTATAAAGATCTCATTGATTTACATTCAAAGCTATCAGAATCTTATCTTAATTTCTGGCCATATAAATAACAACAACTTCATATTTTTGCTCAGTTTGGGACTCTGAATAAAACTGATGCATTAAATAAATAAACAGTGCATTAAATAAAGGGTTCCATTTCTAAAAATAGTAAAACAAACAAATCTAAATTATTTCATATTTCAGGCATTACAGGTTTATAATAGTTTGATGGCTGATTTGACTTGAAGCATGATTTCTGACTTCCCAACACTGCCATATCTGTGCATCCCTGCTAATTTACCTATTATTTACATTCGATCTCCATACGTTTCACCTTCTACATCCTTTTTGGTTGTTGTTCTGAGTGGATAAAAATCTAAACATGAGACCATTCTGTGATGACTAAAATAGACCACAGATGCCCACATAATCGTGACTCTGGAGGCAGGACAGTATTAAAACCTAAAACAGCAACAATTCAACAGCCTTTCTCTATTCGGTGACTAAAAACTTTTTTACATCAAAAAGTTCTCTGCATGGGCTCATGACAGTCTTTCACCAATTATCCTTGCTTATGTTTACATCTGGCACTGTCACGCCGTTTTGTCTCATTCCTGCTACTATACTTATTTGTATAGAATGATCATTTTTGTCTGTTGTCACCAAAATCACCATTGTGCTTGCAAAACCTATCTGTACATATGACAATAAACTTGACTATTCCACATGCGTTTTCGCAATGGAATCAACAGGCAGAGGAAGTAAAGCGATTATCCGTGTTATATACTGAAGCTCAAAACACAATACAGTCTCATCATAGATTCAACAGTCGCGTATCAGTGAAATCAAAGCACGTACTTGCTTGAGGCAAATGTATTCAGCATCTAATTTGCATTAGCAACAAGCCGCGGCAGAATAAAGCCAAATGTGATAGCCTACATTTGGTTCTGACGTCACAATACACTCGCCCGACGTTCTATAGTCACGAAAGAATGAACGTTGCGGGAGCTATATACGTGATGATACAATGTAGCGTTTTAAATTCTAAATGTCGCTGTTGTTACTTGCGTAGGGGGGAGGGGCTGCTCGTGTGCGTCGCGTCGCGGTTTCTTTTGTTATCGCGAAAACACAATATTGAGTAAAAAAGCCGTCGTTCGGTTTCCGTTTGAACACACCGGACGCTGTTTTTAAAAACATAAGGGTAAAATCGCTACTCACCCGATGGGTTTACAGCGGCTGGTGTTGCCATATTGCCTGGGTGGAAACGCAGAAATGCAGAAATGACGCACAATACGAAATAACGCCGCACGCGATCCTCTCCGAGTGTCTCGAACGCGCAAACTCAGTTCAGCCCCGCATGTGAAGATGTGATGGCGACCGAGCGATGCTGGATGCGGTTTTGCTGTTCGTGCATGTAGCAGATTCGTAGCGGTCTGACAAACGCAAGATGACTGAGAGGTTGCGTGAACACCGCGAGACTTCGCTGAATTAATGAATGCAGGACCCACGCAGCAGCTTTAGCGCGTTTCTGCCCTGCAAGAACTTCAAACCGGGCTGGAGTCCCGTCTGGCATTGTTGCTTTGTTATTTTCATGAGCACAGACATAGCTGGCTGTACTGACTGAGATCTACACAATAATAAAATGCAGAGTGCACGCACTGTATCTGTGAGGTTTCGAGTCAAAAGTCAAATTTGTTTTCTCTGAAGCGCCTTTGTAGTTGCAAATTTATAGTTCAAAACTGTCTTAGAATTAGGTACAATGATATTTGTGAATTCTTCTAAACTAAGAACATCGTATTTTTGTTGACAACAAGTTTCATAGTTTTGTGTTTGTTTTATTTTGTTTAAATTTAATCCATTGAAAAGCTGGTTATTATTAATGGCAGATTCAATTGTGAAAATATGCCTCGTTATAGGGGTCAATATGTATTCAATCCCATACAGCAAAAAGAGGGCAAAATATGTTATTTGCTAAAATGTTTATATATATTGCATATATTAAAATACACATTTTAAAAGCATTTAAAAATAGGCTATGTATTTAGCTTCCATATCCTAGAAAATACATTCATGTCACATTTGATTAGACATATTTTCTTGCACCTTAAATGCATTTTGAAATAAACTAAATAGGCTATATTTTCACTTTCAAAAATGTTTCATTGAGCTTCACTGTTTACAACATATAAAAATGTTTGCAAAATATAAAAATTAACATTGACTGTATGAGATGTTAAATGTAACAAGCATATGTTAAATGTTTGCCATTATTTTAATAAGCCTACATTATTTTTGTATCCAAAAGCATGTTTGTGAAATTCATCATAAGTTAGATGTCTATATTGCACAATGTGGTCCAATGGTCTTGGATTTCCCTTAAATCAGTTCGTTTTGTCACATTATCTAGTTTTTTTGAGCTAGTCTATCCACTTTATTTCGCAAGGCAGAAGTTCTCTATTTCCTGCAAGACTTGCGCTTCATAAATAACTAGGAAGCCTTGTACATTCAAGGTTCAAATGGCCACGCGTGATCTTACGTGAAAATATGTTGGATAAGTGAGCTATAGAACATCAAGGATGTAATATAATTTTAGTATTATTTCCATAGGGCTTTTCCTGATTAATCTGTGCCTGGAGAACAGTCTGAAGATGAATTCCATAAATAGACTTCTATTGAGGTCAAGGTCCCAAGGAATGCCACTGTCATACAGTCAGTGACCCGTCATATCACACTGCTCCAAAATCATTTACCAGCACACCTTGTTCAATGCAAGTTTGTCTGAATAGAATCCTGAATCCCAAAGTTAGTGTTTTAAGCTTCATGTATTATCTTTTAAGCACACATTCCCGTTTCAGGCCAATGGTGACTAGTAAGGTTCTGGAAACAAACAGCTCTTGGTTGACTTCATCTGGTTATATGCATTTCTTACCTCAACATGCTCACAGAAGTGATAGTGCCCTTTTTATATAAAGATGATGAAACACAAACACGGTGAAAACATTAATCTTCCAGTGTCCCAGTACAGTAACACTTTTGATGATTTATGATGGAGTAAAAACCAATTTCCCTCTATAGATGAAGTGAGGGTCAAACAATGAGTGATCTACTCTGGAGGAGGTCGGGGGGTTTCTTATGGCAAAATTTCAAGAAAATGCACACACACACCATCCTGATGACTACCTCCACTCCACCAACTTACAGTAACACAATGCTTGCTTGTTTTAGATTGATTATATTTTTATATACATACAGTTTTGAGTTTCATATGAGATGCTCAATTTACAAAGATAGCATACGTTTGGCAGAACAGAATGGTACGGAAATGAAATAAATAAAAAATCAAACAATAAATAAAATACAAATAAAATCAGTGATAATGATGAGTAGCGTGTTTAGATTTGTGCATGCAGTTTTTCTCCTCTGCTTTCTCTGCAGTGCTGCTCTGCCCTGGTTTAATAAGCTCTTGCACTGCAGACACCTGCATAAGAAGTTCTGCTGACCTCTACTTTATTAAACATGCCTTCCGGGCAAAGAAAAACTGGCCTGTGCTTTAACAACAGACAGATAAGGCAGAGTTGACAGATCAAACTGAAAAGCTAAACTAAACGTGGTGCGTTCATTGAATTTTAATATTCAGCAGTCAGAACAAACTTCGAGCCCTGTAAACTTCAAAAGTAAAATTCTCAAAGTACATCATTACATGACAACCATCAACGTCTTCACCTTACTGGCCCCTCTGTAAAATAAAATAAAAAATAGCCATAGTTTTATACTCATTTTAATCTTGAGATTATAATTTAGTAATCAAAGAGCGGCTTTGAAAGAAGAATTCCGTTTTCATTTTTTTGTTCCAATTCTGAGCCTTTTATATTTTGGTCTTTCTGAGCACTTCAAAAGGATTTTTAAAGCAGTTGCTTCAGTTATTCACCTACTAATCAGCTTAAAGGAACAGTTCACCATAAAATTAAAATTTGATTCATACACTATTTTTCAAAAGTTTGGGACCGGTAAGATTTTTTTATGCTCACCCAGGCTGCATTTATTTGATCAAAAATACTGTAAAAACATAAATATTGTGAAATATTGTCACTGTTTTAGATTTTTGAAATATAAATTTGCTGAAAATGTACCCACCCTTAGGCCATCCAAGACTCATGACTCCTTCACGTCTTCTGAAGTTAAAAGCTGTGTGTTTGTAAGAAACAAATCCATATTTAAGCCATTTTAATTTTAAAAGTCCATAATCCATAATAATGCTTCCTCCAGTGAAAAAGTTGTCCTCTCGAAATCCACTGAAATATTTGTTTAGGACTGTTTTTGCTTGTAAACGACTGTTGATCTATGCATATGTTTCTCTCTTGATTCAGATAAGATTACTTTTTCACTGGAAAAAGTAATATTATGGATAGAGGACCCGTCTGAAGTTAAAAACATGCGACTTTTTGCTTCATAAAATGTTAGTTGTTGGACTGAAGTGGTGTGGATTACTTGTGGATTATTGTGATGTTTTTATCAGCTGTTTGGACTCTCATTCTGACGGCACCCATTCACCGCAGATGATCCATTGGTGAGCAAGTGACGCAATTTCCCCAAATCTGTTCTGATGAAGAAACAACAGGAGAAACTTTTTTTTTTCTCAATAGAAGTAGTTTTATGAGTCAGTATGGCATATATAAAAACAGTAAAGTGGAAACACTAGCACTGCATTTGCCATTCGTTTTGAGCAATTTCAGGTAGCAAAATGAGCTCTGAAAGCTGACATGCATGAGCAGATGCATTTTATTCCACACTTTATATTGTGAATCAGTCCATAATAGTTTCCATAAAAATATTGTCTGAATGTAAGTTTTCTGTTTACACTTTACACCAATGATGATATACCCATCAAATGACAAAGTGCATTAAAGCATCTTTCTGCACTGCACCAGCTTCACTTGCTCACAGCTCTCTTGTTTGTCCTTGTTAGGCAGCGTGTTTATGGGACAGTCAGACACTGTGACAGTCGGTAGACAGCGGCACACCTGTACCGACAGCACTAACTGCTGACAGAAACATCCAGAATGCAGGAGGAAGGTGAGAGTGCCTCTGCTGCCTGTCTGCTTCCATTAGCATCAGTGGACTCGATATGTGTGACCGCTCATAACCTCATGTTCAGTGGGGCTTAATAGACCATAACAATCCAAATCCCAGCCACCTTCCACAGACAAATTGATTTTCAGCAGTAAAGTGTAAACTTTTCAAGACCGTGTAAATATCTTATTTATAGCAGAATTCTCTGCGAAGAACTGCACTGCACTGCTAAAATGACTTCTTGAGTTTTAATTAGTTTTGAAAAAAGATCCAGTAAAACATATCAAGAACTAGAAGTATTTACTACAAAATCCCTGTGTAAGACATTTTCAGAGAATGTTATTTTAATACATATTAAACACAAGTGAAAAAAGACAAATTGCACTTACATTTGCAAATACAAGTTTTATGCTGTTTCTCCTCAAGGAATGTTTTTAAAATTATGTTTAGATAGATTAACTGGAAAAACAACCAAAAGATAAATAAAATACTTGAAATTGGACTGTTTGCACAGAATGCATTTTTGAATTCCACTGCTCTGCTTTTTCAGCGTTTTTCCATTTAAATATTAATGTATTCACATATTTGAATATTTTGCAATAAACTGTACATTAGTCTCTCTTACTATATTTCAATACTTAACTACAAAAGTTGATAAGTTCAGAACTCTTTATTGATTTTTTTTAATAATTATAAAGAAAATAAATAAGAACTGAGGCCACTTAAAATGGCCACTTAGTGTTTTCTACAAAATATGCGCTGAAGGTAATGGAATAGTTCACGCAAAAGTTTTTAATTCTGTTATCATTTACTCACCCTCATGCCGTTCCAAACCAGTGTGAATTTCTTTCTTGTGTGAAACATTAAAGATTATATTTTTAGAAATGTCTCTTTAAAAAAAAAAAACATGCCCAAAACTCCTCTAGACAGACAGACAGATAGATACATAGTGTCATGAACTGCATGGTGACACGAAGGCTGAGGGTTCAAATTCAGTATTTTATTAAAGGGGTAATCCTCAAATAGAGTCCAAAAATCAAGCAAAGGTCATAACACAGGCAATCAGTCCAAACAAAGGCAACAAGGCAAAAATCACAAGCAAAAGGGTAATCCAGAAATGGGCAGAGTAACAAGACCAGGAACCAAGACACGGAAGACAACAGGAAACAAGGCTAGAACTGCAATAATGACGACACATACAAGACTTCGCAAAGAATGACAAATGGAACCAGACCAGTGTTGCCAACTGCTTTCAGTTGAAAGTCGCTAAAACTGGTAGCTAAATGTCACTAGATGACATCATAATGGCAAATTCACTGATCTATATAAAGATGAATAGAGATCAGTGGGCAAGAGGAGAACTTAGATAAGGTTTGTCCAAGCAGTTGCTATATTTGTCCCTAAACTTTTGAAAAAAGTCTCAAAAGGGGCGGGGAAGTCGCTAAATCTAGCTACAAAGTAGCTAAATTGGCAACACTGAACCAGACTTACAGTATATAGGGTGAGCAGACAGGGTAAATGAGACACAGGTGCAAACAGGGAGTGCTGATGAGTCCGGGCAAAGAATTATGGGAAATGAAGTCTTTGACAGAGTGGTCGAAGTCCAGGGTGGAGTGCCCTCTAGCGAAGCTCACGGCACTCAAGCTAGAGATTGTGACTGACTGACTGACTGACTGACTGACTGACAGACAGACAGATAGATAGATGTGAAGTTTGAAGTTACTTTTAAAAGTAATGCATTACAATATTTGTGTTACTTTTGGTGGAAATGTTGAAAAATATAACTTTTGCATTTTTTGTTATTAAAAAAACTTATAAGCAAGCCTAGCCCAGGTGACAAAAAGTAATGCAAAAGTAATGCATTACTTTTTGTCAACCTGGGCTAGGCTTGCTTATAAGTTTTTTTAATAACAAAAAATGCAAAAGTTATATTTTTGGCAATTGCGAGGGCCCTTTCAGACCAAAAGTTAAATAAATAAGCTTCAGGATAAAGAAAAAGCCTCTGCCTCTGAACTTACTCCCAATTTCTCTCAACAGAAGGACAGGAAAGATGTCAGCGAATAAATGGGAAAAAGATATTTCATTGTAAATTTAAAGCAATGCATTACTTAACTAGTTACTTGAAAAAGTAATCTGATTACATAACTAGCATTACTTTTAATGCGTTACCCTCAACACTGACAGATAGACAGATGGATAGATAGATAGATAGATAGATAGATAGATAGATAGATAGATAGATAGATACACTACAATTCAAAAGTTTTAGATCAGTAAGACTTGTAATGTTTTTAAAGAAGATGATTTTTAAAGAATGATTTCTGAAGGATCATGTGACACTTAGACTGGAGTAATGGCTGATGGAAATTCAGCTTTGCATCACAGAAATAAATTATACTTTAAAGTATATTAAAATAGAAACCATTATTTTATATTGTAATAACATTTTGCAAGATTACTGTTTTTTTCTGTATTTTTGATCAAATAAATGCAGCCTTGATGAGCATAAGAGACTTCTTTAAAAAAACATTACAAGTCTTACTGATCTAAAACTTTTGAACGTTATTGTAGATAGAGACAGACAGACAGACAGATTAATAGATCAGATTTGTTCAGATATTGTTCACAACCAGTGCATTTGTCTGTGAGTGTAGGTACAGTATGTGGAGTGTGAATCCCTCACTTCCATTTTCAAACACTTGCACTCTTACTCTCGCTCTCTCTCTCTCTCTCTCTCTCTCTCTGTGCGTGTGTGTTCAGAAGCAATGCAGTAAGAGTGTGCGCTGAGCTGCAGCAGCATCAGTGTCTCAGTGTCAGCGGCTCTGCAGCATGCATCAGGAAACACACTTCATCCACACTTTCTGCTCCACGGGATGTGAGTTCAGGTAGGATCATGTCCTTTCTCTCCTCCTGTCACGTCTCTCCGCTGCTCTGCCAGCCACCCGATCCCTCTCCTCAGATCCACTCACAGCACATCGGGTTTGGTTAGTTAGGATCCTGTCAAGAATCAAAGAATTGTTGCATGTTTCATTGAACATTTGAGCACTTCCTCGATTCAAAGCTGGATGTTGAGGAGCGTGGACTTCATCTTGATTTAATAACGGAGATGTTTTCAACAGCCAAGAGAATGCAGAAAGTTTTTGCAGTCTTGAAGATGAAACCCGTTCTGTGGTGCTTATGCCTGTGAATCGTTCAGTGTTCATGCAATCGCTGTAAAAAAAAAAGTTCATACAGACCAGAAGCAATTGTAACGCTTTCAATTTCTTAACGCACAAACAAGTTGCTCACAATTCAATTCACAATCTTTCTGCTTGAGAAAAAGAACTGTGATTTTATCAATTTACAATGCTTTTTATGTTAAATATGATGGCTTTTTGTGGCATGTTTCTTCTTTTATCTAAAGTTTTGATGCCTTTGAATTTAGACTTCTATATTTTATCTTCAGGTCATTGGTTAAAATTGAATAAGAATCCAGGCTAAAACTGTTGCTGATAGCTGTTAGATAATATGTGACCTTGGAGCACAAAACCAGTCTTAAGTCGCTGGGGTATATTTGTAGCAATAGCCAAAAATACATTGTATGGGTCAAAATGATTGATTTTTCTTTTATGCCAAAAATCATTAGGATATTAAGTAAAGATCATGTTCCATGAAGATATTTTGAAAATTTCTTACCGTAAATATATCAAAACTTAATTTTTGATTAGTAATATGCATTGCTAAGAACTTCATTTGGAAAAATTTAAAGGCGATTTTCTCAATATTTTGATTTTTTTGCACCCTCAGATTCCAGATTTTCAAATAGTTGTATCTGAGCCAAATATTATCCTTATCCTAACAAACCATACATCAATGGAAAGCTTATTTATCCAACTTTCAGATGATGTATAAACCTCAATTTCGAAAAATTGATACTTAAGACTGGTTTTGTGGTCCAGGGTCACATATTTGATCATGTGGGCATGATAAAGGGCAATTGTACCACTAGTTATGAAGTAGAAATTGTATAACAAATGAATCCTTAAAATATCCTTAAAACTAATTTATTACAATTTATAGCTGAAAGCTATTTTTGACTCATCAGCTGATCAATATATTTGATTAAAAAGGGTTTAAATCATGTCATATATTTCTAGGTCTCACTTAGACTTCTGTATTAAGCACATATGATCCCTGACATCGAAATAAGTCAAACAGGGTGACTGCAACATTCTGACTGACATTCTGTATTCAATTCAAAATGATGATCAGGACTTTCTCAATTTCAATATTTTAACGGTACTGTAATGAAGGTAAGAGGAAGTTAGAGAAGCGTATCTGTAATCCCAGCTCCTGATTCATATCTAAAATCAGTCCTGCATGCTAAAGCAGAATCTGAATCACTCTGATCTTTTCCTATATGGCTGCTGCTCCCAGGCAACTGTCAACATTTTCAAGGTGGGCTGTATTAATTATCACATAAAGCACAGAAACACATGAGCAACATGCTGACAATGTGCTGAGAAAACAAAAATGCATCCACAGTGGAACGTGATACTGCAAGTTATGAATCACATAAATAAAAATGATTTTTCATAGCTGTAAATAAAACAGATTATTGGTGCACATTTTACATTTGTAATTAACTGTGAAATTTTTGAGTGACACCATTTATTTCAGTGTATATACACTATTATGCAGTTAGTTAATATAAGTTAAATATAGAATTATATTAATCAAAATGATGCACACATACATGCCTTTTGATAAATGCATTATCTGTCATTAACTTGTTTAATACATTATAATAATTGTTTAATAATTTTACATAAATTAAAATAGAGATGCTATTTAAATCATCATGAAGTCAAAAGTACACACATTATTTAAAGGGGAGAACTGTTTGTCCTCAAAAATCTTACATAAGTTGTTCCCTTTTCTCTTTCAACTCGTCCCTTCCAACCACCTGTCGTAAAAAGACAGACTGCACAAACAAATCAGCTCTGATTGATAAAAGCAAGTCCTTTTTTATTCTGTTATAGAAATCAAAATGGGTTGTAAACAGCTTTACTCTGAATTCATCCTAATGGCCTCATACTCACAAGTGGCGACATAAAGAAGGATAACAGAAGTAATCTAATGATTCGGTCTTTAGGAGAGCTAATGGCCAAATAAAAGTCATTTCAAGATTCGCAATGTTTTTTAAATCTATATTACAAGCAAAATCTTGCATTCAATATATCACCCAGTCCCTGAAGACTCCTCCTTTGAATTTATCTCAAGAAGTTTACTCATCAGTACATCAGTATTGCGAGGCAATTCATTTAACTGTTCTCAGTTTAAAAAGTACAAAATGAAATTGAACTGAGGGAAATGCAGCAAATAGCTCTGTTACTGCATGAAATAACCATAACAAAGCACCATATTCTCACAGAATGAGCGTTGGTGCCAGACTATTAAAGATGAAAGATCATACTGGCAAACACACTTCATCGATTCGTGCTGGAATCATGATGAATATGATTTATTAAAGCATAGCTTACTCATTTTTACTTTCGCTCTTTAGCCAGCATGGCTCCCATCTTTTGAACTCATGCTTTCATGGTTTTTGTTAATAATCTCATTGAAAATGTTAAATCGGCTCCACCTTGTTCTCTCTCCTCAAAATAAAACTGTGAGTCTTTTAAACTTGCAGAAGGGAAGACCCTCATAGTCAGCGGACTTTAGCGCTGATGATAAAACTTAAATTGAGCTTTAAACTGTCCGGCGAGGACCTGAGGTTTATTGGGGTAGATGGAGGTCATGCAGGAAATTAATTCGAGGAATATTTTCTGGGCACCAAAATATGAACTATCCTGCCAGAGAGACCTGAAGAAAGAGGTAGTAGAGAGAGACATAATGTATATGAGACAGAATGAAAGAATAATAGCAGTAGACAGAAAGTGTTTGTTTAAATGTCTGTCATTTATGAAGAGTGCTATTAGCATTCTCATTCATCTCAACGGCAGTTCCAAATTAAAATAACTGACTATTTCATGCATTTAAGAGCCACTAGTAAAACATCAACAGTAAATGAAATATTAAGGATTTATATTTTGCTCACATTTTTTTAAAAATACACCTCTACTTGTGAATAGCTGTTCACTGAGAAAGATGCCAAAGTGTTAGAACCAAAGTGTGGAGTTTTTGTTTATTAATATTTAATTTAATTATTATTTTTTTCATATTTACCCAAACCTTGGACCCAATATTTATCTGAAAACCTGTTTAGTAACAATCATCATTTTGCAAAAAACATTCATTATTATTTAAATACCAGTTTGGAAACAATTATTTTGGAGTAGACATTAATATTTATTTGAAAACCTGTTCGATATCAATTATTATTTTGCAATAAACATTCATATTTATTTGAAACCCTATTCAAAATTCATCCTTATTTTTGCTAAATGCATTCATATTTATTTAAAAACCTGCTTGGGGGGGAAAAACAAACAAACAAACAAACAAACAAACAACAACAACAAAAAACATTTACATTTATTTCTAACCTGTTTGGAAACAATTGTTTTTTGCAATAGGCATTAATATTTATTTGAAAACTTGTTTGGAATAGACATTAAGATTTACTTAAAAACCAGTTTGGAAACAATATTTATTATTTTATTTATTTATTTTATTTTTTTTGAACAATCCGAAATAACCCTGCATATTTTCGATAAATGGACATATTTTAAGTCAATTAAAGTACCATAGTTTGAAGAACATGCCAAAATTTTCTTTAGCTTGCCATCGTATTTCTGTTGTATTTTTGCATTTAATGAAAAAAAGTAAGTTCTTTGAATTGCTGCTTACACTCTTGAAAGCATAAAATGTTTGCTTTTTTATCTGGCTGAATAGCATGAAATCCATTTTTCCTTTGTTCTGACATTCTTGTAGTGATTGGAAACTGAGGCAGGGCTGTTCAGATGACAATACAGCCAGTGCAATTGATAACCGATAAGGCAGAGTTTTTTGTTTTTTTTTACCCTATTATTGAAGCTTTCCGTTTTCTAGAAGAATGAAAAAAGGTCTCTTCTGTTTGGTGGACGCAGAAAAACACGCTGCAGCTTAAATAATGAATGAAGCTGTTGGACTAGCAATGGGAGGATCTGTATCAGAGTCCATTGGTTATTTAGAAATGATTAAACGCATCAATATTGGCATAAGTAGCTGTGATTTATCTGGAATAAGCACTAGGTGGAAACAGATGTGACATTGACCAATGCTCTCTTGGAAACACGCCTGTGTGTGTGTGTGTGTGTGTGTGTGTTGCTGCTATTGTTAACTCAAACTAGCTTAAAGATTAAAATGGTTTTAATTAACTAAAACAGAAGAAAACATAAATATTAGATGAAACATGTAAACTTAAACTTTAACAATAAGAAAGTTTAAAGTCTTAAAATTATTCAAACTAAAACTGATATTTAAAAAAATCTCAATAAAAACAATGACAAAATCACAACAAGCTTAAACTATAAATAAAAAGAAAACTGAAAATATATAAATAAAGGATCAAAATATTAGTAAATGCAATAATAGTATATAAAAAATACACTGGTGTGTGTGCTTTGCTGGCAATCTCAACTAGTCTCCTGTTGTGCCACGACACTGTCAGTTAGCTAAACAATAACTTCTTAAAACATGCACAGACACAAACAAAACACATTATGCAAACTAAGGCCTGAAACATACTGTTTACTCAAGTGTGCAAGTAGATGCATGTGAATGCTTAGCCAGCATATTCCAAACACGCTTCTAGATTGATATACTTATATGTCTGAACTTCGAAATCAGTGCCATTAAAGCCAACATTTGGGTAGCCAGGTATAAACACGATGACTTTAGCTAAACTGTTAAGCAAGATTCTCTCGAATAACTAATAACAAATTATGTCTTAATTATGCATAACAGGGGAATGTGTCTGTATGTGTACTAAATATGTCTGTTCTAAAAGGCAATAATTTTTAGAGAGTAAAGACTCCAGCTCTTCTTGAGTGTTAATAAAATTCATGTTGTCACACTCAAAGTCTCTGTCAATATTAAAAAGTGTGGCTGGCCCAGAGGTGCTGGACGACTCTCTCCTGGATTGATTACAGCAGTCCTGATAGCTAATTATCTTGAAGCAGCCTTCTGGAGTTAAGTTTCTTTTGAAAAAGTACTAGACGATACTTATAAATGTACTTACAAAATGACTTAAAAACTTCATTTCATCTATATGAATTGTAATATCTTTCAAAGGTTTTTAAA
Organism: Tor tambroides; assembly: GCA_021397915.2. Taxonomy (NCBI): domain Eukaryota; kingdom Metazoa; phylum Chordata; class Actinopteri; order Cypriniformes; family Cyprinidae; genus Tor; species Tor tambroides. The sequence continues at coordinate 7,850 of JAFVLL020008014.1, read as the reverse complement.
GAAATTGATACTGCTATTCAGCAATGATGCATTAAATTGACCAAAAGTGACAGTAAATTTATAATGTTAGCTATAATTTATAATGACATTTATAATGTTAGAAATTATTTCTATTTTAAATTAATGCTGTTCTTGTGAACTTTCTATTCATCAAAGAATCCTGAAAAAAAAACAACGTATTGCCATTGCCACAAAAAAATATGAAGCAGCACAACTGTTTTCAAAATTGATAATAATCAGAAATGTTTCTATAGCTGATGATTTCTGAAGGATCATGTGACACCGAAAACTGTAATGATGCTGAAAATTCAGCTTTGATTCACAGGAATAAATTACATTTTAACATATATTCAATTACAAAACAGCTATTTTAAACTGAAATAATATTTCACAATATTACTGTATTTTTGATCGAATAAATGCAGCCTTGGTGAGCATAAAAGACTTCTTTCAAAAACATTTAAAAAAATCGTATACCAGTCACAAACTTTTGAACAGTCCTATATTATAATCTGTTTAAAACTGAAACAGTTCTTGGGCTTAGCTATAGTTATGCTATTTAGAAAACAACACAACTACCTGTACACATAATCAGATTAGTCTAATGAGCCTAACACAAAAAACCCATGGTCAGCCTGGTAAACAATTGACTCAGAAATGATATTATATACATCTATCTGACACTAATATGAAGCCGTTTATTTGATTTGTAGGCTTTTCGGTGCCAGATAAGAACAGTACTGTAGGCTCGCTTGTCCTGATGAGAAGCAGGAAAGTAAGAGCAAGTGTGGGCTTGTGGCCATTGGGATTGTGGGGGAATTGATTTAAAGGCCTTTGGCTGGATTTCTCACTCACTCTGCTAAAAGAAATCACATCGCCTCAACTGCCCCCAATCATCTGATCCAGACACACATGTGAAATCAAATGATGAAATGCTGTGAAGTGTTCAGCTGTATCTTACATCTTTTGTTGATTGTGGTAATGCGTACCGAGTTCACAGGCATGGCTGTCGACAGGGTTGTTTTTCTTGAAATCATAAGACTTTTTCTCATTTCGGGTCATTAACATGCATGCTAATTATGTATTCTGTTATGTTGGTTTCTTAACTACCCTGAAAACAAGACAATTAGTGTAGAAACAAATTGCTAGTTAATTGCACAATAATATTTACAACTTTGAATATATATTATCTATTTGATTATTATATACACATACATTTATATTTATGCATTTGGAACATTTGGTTTTATTCCTAAAAAACAAAACGAAAGACAAAAACAAAAACAAAAACAAAAAACCTATATGCTGCATTGAGGGTGTAAATTTTGATCAATTCATGCATGTGAATTTTGCTGAAAATCGAACCTCAATCTGACCTGGAACATAACAATCATACTCAGCATTTTAACGTAATACAAGGGTTAAGCCCTGTAAAAATTCTCTTGATGTATTATACAGAAGAAATAACAACATATGAGTTTGGAGCAACACGCAGATAGACGATGTGGCAAGAGCAGAGAGCGTGAGGGAGAAACAAGTGGGAATAGAGCGAGAGAGAAGATTGACCATAATAAAGAGAAAAAAGGGAGGGTGAAGGGAAAAGTGCAAGAGGTATTACGAGAAAATTGATCCCTGGGGTTAAATGCAAAGGCATTAACAAACAGAACTGTAATGGAGGAGCTGCTTGTTTGTGTGAAAGGTCTCGAATCCCCGCTGTAACATCCTGAGGTACTGAACAAACCGCCATAAAGAAAGTGTGAGTGTGTATTCATGCTGCAGGATTGGGCTGAACAGATGCGCTCTCTCTGGGCTTCATCTCCGACAGATGGCTGTGATTACAGCTGGGAATCGGGAACCAGTTGCATTTGTTAAAAAATACTGGAAATGAATGATTTCCATGACTTTAAGTTTGATTAATGGTTTTTGAATGTCTGTACTCTGCTGCCAAAGCACAGGGAACACTGTACTAAAATACTCTACCAGTGTTTCCTGCAGCATAACTGAATCTAGAGAGAAACAGCAAAAGAAACGCTTGAGCATGCAATCTGCAGTTACAAAAACTGTTGCAAAACAGACTAGAATAAATTCACAGCATTGCATTGTTCTAACACACAACAGCAAACATAAAACGTGACCTGTGAAGTCTAATTCATGATCAAACGACTCTTATGATTCTTTTTCTTGAATCAGTCAAAAAGACTCATCAATCAGACTCAAGTTAGTGAACTATTGGATTAAATGTACTTCACGTTTGTGACACATGGTTGGTTCAACCAACGCTATCTCACGGCAATTCGTACGTATTTTACGAGGTGGCTAATTCGTACGACCTCACTCGTACGATTTAGTACGATTTGTCTAAACCCCAGTGACGGGTAGGTTTAGGGGCGGGGTTAGGTGTAGGTCATTCGTACAAATTCATACGAATTGGCAACTCGTAAAATACGTACGATTTGTCAAAAATCGTATGAATTTGTACGAGTGAGGTCGTACGAATTCGTACGAATTAGCCACCTCATAAAATATGTACGAATTGCCGTGAGAGGGGCGTCGCTAGTGGGGGGAAAGGGTGACAGAGTGCATAGGGCCCAGAGGTCTGGGGGGCCCGCAATCGCCTACTGGCCATCAGGAGCACCGGGACATTGTATTTGAGTAGTGGGCCAATCGGCGACACGAGGGAGACCTCCCCGATATTAGGCGCTGTTTTTAAATGACAGCGTATGCGAAACAGCAAAAGTAGCGCAAACCGATATATCGGCCAACCGTGCATCAAAGCAGAGCAGGATCATGTGCACCGCGCTTCTGCCACGATTTATAAGAGATAAACAGCGCAAATTGCTTGATCCATTCAGATGTGACAAAGAATTGTAACACAGTCTTGTGATATGAGAACGTTAAAGGTTCTGTAGTGATGCTGGCTGAAAACAGCCACGACAACGAGGTATATTGGAAAACCGCACTAGGCTTGTCAGTTCAGCACCATAGTAATTTAACTTGAAGTTATTAACAATGTTTACAATTTACAATAATACAAATAAAACAATTTATTATAAATGTTACTGTTATTACACATTGGGGAATATTTTAATTTTATAGAAGGTGTTTTGTAGTTTCTTCATGTTTAGTTTTTTAACTACAAATTTTATAGTTTATTATTATTTATTTTAAAAACCATATAACCATGGTAATGAAGACCATGGTTTTACTTCTTGTGACCACCATCCTACTAATACTAGTCAGCTAAACTCTGGATTCTACGCAAGAACTTCTTTCTTTTTAGATATCTAGCTCTAATGAATTTTAATTGAAGTAAAATGTTAATTTTAAAGGGCCTGATTAAAGATAAATATCAGTGTCTTATATAAATTAGGTGTTTATTATTGACAAATAATAAAGTTCTTAAAGGGAGATTCACCCAAAAATGAAAATTGTTCAACAATTTTAGTAATTTTAGTTTTATAGTAATATCTGTAAATCCTGAGAAAATATTACTAAATATTATTACTATCTTAGATTTCACTGAAAAACAAGTAAAGAAAAAAAATCATTATTAATGCATTAATAATTAATTTTATATTTATAATTAATTATAAAATGATATTAAAAAGTCATTTTTGCTGAATTTGTTTTGTTTAGTTTCCAGTTAGAACTAATTATTAGGGTGTCTTCTTCCAAATTAAAAAAATAACTGATAACGGAATCATTATTAGGAACTGTGTTTAAAAAAGTGTCATCTGAAATGGAATGATAACCTCTAAATTCCTTACAATTCCCATCCCTTGCCATGATAAATGATATTATTATCTGCTAGCTTCCATTTTGGGCACGTTGCAACACAATCCAACAAAGGCTCATACAAAAGCCAGTCCAAAGAGGTCCAAGAGAGTATTTTCCCCTCTAGTCACTCGTAAATTGAGTTGTTCTTCATGTCAGGCCTGAGTGGCACTGTAGTTTCTGCCTCACACACACTATCGTTATCTCCCATCCCAGCTTCGACAGCCTAAAACCCTCAATGGCTGAGTCGTTAATCACAGCAGCCAATTATCAAAATACTGCAAATGTCGCACACTATCACAGCTTAAATGATAACGACTGACAAAAGAATTTATCTCCAGCGACAGCTTTTTAGAGAACGTTTAATCACCAAAACATGTGGGTACAATACGAAAAACTCAACTGAGGCCAGAATCATTAGGGATGCAAGTGCACAATCAGATATGTGGACTGCAAGTGTGCACTAAATACACTCACATGCCCTCTGTGGTGCAAACATATATGTGCCATGTCTTATTATTCAGCTTTCCGTAGCAATAAAAATGCTGACAGGTTACCTGTAACTTGTTAAGACTGTTGCTCTGCCATGACACTAGTTGATCTGAAAGAGAAACCTGAATATAGCTTTTGCTAATACTTGCTTTAGCTGCTTTGGGTTGCATTGTGAATTGCAGGTAGCAGTATTTGTATTCACATACTTGATCAAAGTTCATCCAAATTTGCTGAAAATGTACTCACTCTCAGGACATCCAAGACATTGATGAGTTTATTTCTTCACCATCACAGATTTGGAGAAATGTAGCATTACATCACTTGCTCAGCAATGGATGCTCTGCAGTGAATGGGTGCCGTCAGAATGAGAGTCCAAACAGCTGATAAAAACATCACAATAATCCACACCACTCCAGTCCATCAGTTAATGTCCTGTGAAGTGAAAAGCTGTATGTTTGTAAGAAACAAATCCATCATTATGATGTTTTTAACTTCAAATCGTTGCTTCCAGCTACAATACGAGTCATCTGTTGCTTTCTCCAGTGAAAAAAAGTCATCCCACCTGAATCAGGAGGGAAATATGCACAGATCAAGCATCGTTTACGAGCCAAAACAGCTCTAAACAAATATATTGGTGGATTTTGATATGAGACAATGACAAGGGATGGACTTTTTTTGCTGGAGAGAAAGTATCATTATGGATTAGGGATTCATATTTTAGTCATAAACTATAATTTAAAGTTAAAAATGTCTCAATGATGGATTTGTTTCTCACAAACATGCAGCTTTTTGCTTCACAATTGATGGACTGGAGTGGTGTGGATTACTTGTGGATTATTGTGGTGTTTTTATCAGCTGTTTGGACTCTCATTCTGACGGCACCCATTCACTGCAGAGGATCCATTGGTGAGCAAGTGATGTAACACTAAACATCTCCAAATCTGTTTCAATGAAGAAATAAACTCATCTACAGCTTGCATGGCCTGAGGGTGAGTACATTTTCAGCAAATTTTCATTTTTGGGTCAGCTATTCCTTTAAAGTGTCAGACCACAGTTACCACAGTTTTTCTATTTTAATTTGAACTGGATTAACTATGGTATTTTGCTAAACACTAGGCTGCCAGGGTAGATTTTTCATAGGGACTGCTAAGCATTTGCATTTATATTAACTAATAACTCTCAAACTTGAATGCTGATAATTATACTAAAATATATGCTGTGTTTGAGAGGCCTGATCAAGTTATGATTCAAAGGGAAATCATCACTACTACTATTGCTCATAGTTAGGCTGTTTGTTCAAACTTTTAATCCTAAAGTATAACTCATCACAAACCATTTGTACTGACATGAACAGCTGGTGATTTTAAAAGCTGAATGTTTTTAGCAAAACCAGCAGAACTGTAAAGACCTCATTAAACTGTTTAGTGAATGCAGCTGTCTTTCCTATATGGATGTATTTCCTATTGAATCTTGAATTTAGGACGAACTTTAGCGTTTAGAAAAGACAGTAAAAATAGTATGTCCTAATACATGGGTTAATATGAAGGAATTTTCCACATTTCTCTGAATGACTGCATTGTGTTGTGTTTTAGGATTAAAGGAAATTTCCACGAAATGGATAATGTCCTATGTTTTTTTTTAACAGTATACATCAACTAGCCAAAATTGGGTCAAGGTTTGCCCCTTCTGGTAGATATTGTAACTAAACCATGATGCAGGAAAAAGCATTTCTCCAATAACAGTCATTCAAAGGTAGTCATATTCAGAAAAAATTACATTTTTGCAAGCAACATAAATCTCAAATATTTCATTATATCACAGTAAATGTTTACCGGTGACAGATTTTTCACAGGGCTTCTAGAAGTGTGAAATGCTGTCGATGTTTCAGCTCAGAATAGCCATTAGTCATCCGTACTTTTGGATAATTTTCCTGTAAAAGAAATACCATAAAATTTAAACGCATATATCTGCTAAAAAGTTTATTGAGTCCCACTGTACATTAGGTGGCCTTAAGTAATATTTACTTACATTTGAATTAATCATTTGATACTCAAAGCCACAAAACTGTCATCTTCATCTTTAACTTTCAGCCTATTATTATATTAACATATTATAAATATTAATTGTTATAGTATAGTGTGATAATAGCACTTGCATTTTTTTGCAAAAAAATAAGCTCAGTGACTAATAAATGTTCCTGATTCTTACACGTTTTGTTCATCAAGATAATCTTCAGAAATTAACACAACTTTTATGAATTTTGAAACCTAAAAATACAATCAGCAGAAGTAATAAGCTAAACACAGGCTGTAAATGAATTACACCACGGTTGCATGACTTTAACGCCACTACCATTAAGCTTCAAATGGCTCTTTTAACCATAATTTAAAAAACATTTCCCCTAAAAGTTTGAGTTAGAATGGTTTGGAAGGGTATAAACACAACGAGGCTGTAAAAGGGTCTAGTGAATACCTTCTTCATGGATTACTGATGGATTTTATGTTGTAGAATAAAACGTGAAAATCTTGAGCTCGTGTCAACCACAGAAAAGCCACCAAGTTTGGGATGACGGAATCAGAAGGGCTTGTTTCTGGGTTTTAAGACTCTTTTCTTTTCTGTCTCCTTTTATCAGACTACAGCACCATATAGAAGTTTGCCTTAGTTTCACAAATGTTTGATGCATTCTCAAATTATTTCTTTTTTTTTTCTTGCACTATATTGAAAGTGTTGTTTTTAATTGGCTTGTCAAGCACTGGTAGCTGGGTTCCAGTGAGAAACTCAGTAGCAAACACTGAAGAAATTACTCCTATTTATCAGCTTTTCATCTCCTTTCTAATGAGACGGTTCCAGAAAAGGAGTGAACAGATAAATGTAGGAAATCCCTCAGAGCTAGCTGGTTATCAGAGATAATCTCTGAGTAGACACTTTTAATTTCATACAGTCTGTTTGCTTTTTATTCCCCAAACAAAGCGGTTTCTAAATGATTTTGTGAACGAGTCTTTTTCAAACACTCGGGTTGCTTCAGAGATGAAAGGTTTCCTTCTCTGTGTCTTCTGGTTGGCGGGGACAGCAGTAATTCTCAATTAAATTGCTAATGCGGTTGCCACAGTTACTGTTGCCTGCGTCCTTGAGTGAACACTAATTACCGTTCCCAAATAAGACCCAACAGCATGTTCACTTAAAGACCGGACCTCACCGAAGACCTGAAAGGGTTCATGGGCTTGATGAATGCAGGGATAATCCCAAACATGCTGACACAGGTGGAATGTGGTACGGTTCCCAATGAGACCTTTCAGATTAGAAGTTTGTTTCATTATTAAAGTAGATTTCAATAGTCCTAAGGGTTTGTTTTCTGGAGTCTGTTGGACCGTGTGTTGTGATCTTGGTGGTGGCCATGGGAAAAACAGAAAACATTTACATTACATTTACATTTTGCAGATACTTTTATCCAAAGCGATTTACAATTGGGGAATACATAAAGCGATTCAACCTAAAGAGGCAGACAGACACAGGAAGTGCTCATAATACCAAGTTTCAGGCATTGTTCCAAATAATTACAAGCTAGAAAGGGAAGGAATAAATAA
>JAFVLL020008013.1:0-12256 GCA_021397915.2 Tor tambroides | reverse complement strand
TATAGCAAGATATAAAAGTGAAGGAACATCATAATGCATGAAAATAAAAACAGTTTAGCCTAATTTATAATGAAAATAATGTCTCGTAGTTCGTTGTTGTAATCGGAAAATTGATTGACTCACATGCTGCATTATTGCAATATAGCCTATATATTGTTTGTATTTCGCTATAAAACTGACATATTTTGAAAGCTGAGGCTTTGGAATATCCCGGTGCTCCCAATCCGTGCCATTTGCACGCGCAAAAGGCTAGAATAGCCTCTCTCAAAATATTATAACTATAATCTTTATTCTCGTAACATTTCGACTTTATTCTCGAAATATTATGACTTTAATCTCGTAATCTTAGATTTTTTTTTTTTTTTTAACGAGGCACTAAAACGCCGTCGTACAAAGGGTTGGGGTCTGTATGATTTGTTTAATGTCTCTTATGCTCACCAAGGCTGCATTTATTTGATTAAAAATACAGTAAAAACAGTAATATTTTGAAATATTATTACAATTTAAAATAGCTGTTTTCTATTTGAATATATTGTAAAATGTAATTTATTCCTGTGATGCAAAGCTGAATTTTTCTTCAGTGTCACATGATCCTTCAGAAATTTTTCAGAATATGCTGATTTACTGCTTTTTGTGCTGCTTAATATTTTTCTGTAAACTCTGATAATTTATTTAATTATTACATTTTTGAATGAAAGTTCAAAAGAACATCATTTATTCAAATTAGAAATCTTTTCCAACACTATAAATGACTTTACGGTCACTTTCAATCAATTTAATGCATCCTTGCTAAATAAAAGTATTCATTTCCTTTAAAAATATCTTATTGACCCCAAACTTTTGAACGACAGTGCATATATTTGTTGCTTTGCACTTTATAGAGTTGCTACCAGAGTTCAATATCTGATATACATTATCTTGCAGCAATATGTATGTGCCAGCATTGAGATGGAGGACTTTTAGATGGGTTAGTGATTTCTGGAGGGTCTGCACCAGATCCCTGCCAACCGAACTGCTCAGGACTGGCGTGAACACACACAAACAGTGTCCCTCTGTCTAATCATGGGCCCAGTTGGATTGACTTGAGTCTGACCCAGTTTAGACGGCCTGGATTAAGTCCCCAGACACTACAGTAAACATCCACACCAGTAAATACATCAAAGGTCACTTCACAAAACACCCTAGACAACAAGAAAAAGGTCATACCTTCTGCGGCGAGCGTGATGTCAGCACGGGGGACTGTGATCGTGTAGTCTTGGCAGGAGATCCTATTAAAGGACACAAAAAGTCAATCTTCTTCACTTGATACAGGAGCCTGGGACAGTAAACACGGTCACAGCTGTCTATTAAATCGGGGAAACGCTTTGTCAAGGTCGCTCGGCTGATGCAAAACAGTTTAACCATTCAGTACAGTACCAGCTCTTTTCCAGGAAGCTCAATTAGAGTCCACAGATGTATCATATTTTTTATGTAATTTGTTCTTTGAGGTCTACATATAATGTTAGAGAAATTTTGGAGTGACAAAAAGAGTCATAATTTAGTATTTCATGACCATCTTCTATTCTCTCTCTGACCCTTTCTATTTAACAGACCATTTTTCTACAAGTTTCACTTTTTTTGATATACTGGTCAAGAAGTTCCACTATTTATAGTTCAAAAAGTTACTTAATAATAATAATAATAATAATAAATTACATATTATAATATATAATTATTGTTATTATTATTATTATTATTACTATTATTAATAATATATTATCATTATTATTATCATATATAAATGTTATTAATAAAAACAGTATTATACATATTATTATTATTATTATTGTTATTAACAAGAACTGTATATACATAACTTTTTTGATATACTGATCAAGTTGTTGCACTATTTATAGTTCAAAAAGTTACTTCATAACAACAATAATAATAACTATTATTATTATTATTATTATTATTAATAATAATAATAATAATATTATCATATATGAATATTATTAATACAACAGTATTATACAATAATAATAATAATAATAATAATAAATATATAAACTAAAAATTAAAATTATCTAAAAATAATACAAATGTAAAATAAATAAACTAACTACTGTATAGTTAGTTCTGAAAGTCACTTCATAATAATAAAAATTATATTTAAAAAAAATACAAATAATAATAATAATAATAATGTATTAGGCCTATATTAAAATGTATAAAAATAATACAAAATATTAAATAACACCACACTAGCTTTAGTTACTATAACTACTATATTTATAGTAGACTATTTATAATATTTTTTAAAAAGTAAATATATTAGCTATAAATATAAAATATTGTAAACATAGTAGAGTTCTGAAATGTAATAACAATTTATCATATTAAAATATAAAAAATAATACAAATATAAAATAAAAAATACACTAGTTATAGTTTATATTAAAATCAATAAATAAATAAATACGTAAATGAATAAACCAATCAATCAATCAATAAATAAATACATACATACATACCAGTACATACAACAAAAGTAAGATGATGCAGAAAAGAGAAAGCAGACCAACATCTGAAAGGTAATGAAGCAGCAACGGTGCAGACTGAAGTTTAAAGAAGCATCATGCAGTTTAAAGACATAAATGCTGTGAGAAAGCTCATCAAGAACGATTATAAACGAGAGTGTGTGGGAAGGATCCCGTTGTTAGATGATGTGCCTTTTCTGAATAAATATATAGAGAGAGCATCTTCAAATTCTCACTGTTGTGTCCGACCAGCAGCCCTCATGATACTGAAAGACGAAGAAGTTGAGACGAACAAGAAACCAGGAGACTTTAGAGCAGAAGAGTGGAAGATCTGAGAGTTAAAAGGCTCGGGAAACATCTATGTGAGTCTAAAGGATTGGTCGGAGCGGATTTCTTTCTTTACCTGAGTACGGTGGTCTAGGAGGGACAGGGGGACACTTTCCATTAAAATCAGAGAGCGGCGTGTCTAGACTCCAGCTACTTGGTGTGGGCTTCACCACTTTCACACACAAAACATGCATTTCAGGTACATTCAGTCAACTCAACTCAAAATATGACTGGCAATGGCAAATAGCAAATCAGGTTTTGGCCAAACTAGGATGTAAAAGCTACAACTTCCTGCCTCAAAAACAGGAAATATATCAAATGAGGAAATAAAAATGTGATGTTTGTGATTTTTTTTGGATTGTTAACATATATTTTGACCCATATTTTCCATATAATGTCTTACATGGAAAAAATATCCCAAAAATATTAAATATCCAAAACCTAGCAGATGTTTTTTTCTTTAAATACATTAAAATTACATGGATTTAAAATTGCAATAGTTTGCTGAGCATCTTTTAGAATGAGCAAAACTTCTTGGATAAGGTAGTAATATGAATATGTATAAATAAATATTCTATATAAATGACATGAAGGAAAAGCTAAAAGTCACCAGTGTCTTTGCAAGTCAATGTACCCACTATGAGCTAAGCGCTGATTTAAATAACTTAGAGGAACAGATGAAATAAAGATGATGAAATCTCCTCAACATCTTCCTGTCAATCAGAATAAGCGTAAGTGTGCTGGTGAACCTCTTTGGTGGTTCAGTCGCAGCTGTCACAACGCACAGGAGCGGCGAGCTGTCGGCTAGCATCAGATCCAGCACGCTGATCGCCAGACCCCCGTCTCCTCAGACCACCCTCCTCACAGCAGGGCGGCAGACTGAAGATTCATACGCTCACATGCACATGCTCACCTTTGTCGGGGGTGGAGATGTTGGGGTCACTGCGAGGCAAGGAGGCATCGCCCGCTGGGTGTGGAACTGGCCTCTGTGAAAGAGAGTCACGTCACATGAACGCGGTTGTGATTTCCATCCAGGCATCATTCAGTGATTACTATACGCTATAGGTTTAATATTAAAATATCCATGACATTGTTGAGTTTTGAGTGTCCTTTTAGGTTTTTTAACCAAATAAATAAATAAAATAAAATATTTAAGCATACAGTATTTGGTGCTTTATTTGCCATTTTCATTAATAGCAGAGAAGAGACTCAAGCTTCACTAAACTTGAACTGGGTACACCCCACAAGTGAAAAAAAGCATTTCATCCATCCATGAATTCATACATAATTTATATTTACAGTATTTAATGAATTGTGCTATCATGTTAATTTTTTAAGGAAAGACACATATAGTATAGAGAGAGGAGGTGAAAGTGAAAAGGATGCAGTTTTCCTCCCTATTAGAATTTGTTGAAATGGAATTTGTTAATTCGCAAATTAAATTAAGTCCCAATTAAGTCCCCCACAAAGTCTCAGTTGCAAGAAATAAAGTCTCAATTATGAGAAATAAAGTCTCAATTGCAAGAAATAAAATCACAATTGCGAAAAAGTCTATAATGAGAAAGTTTCAATAACGAGAAATAAAGTTGCAATTACAAGAAATAAAGTCTCAACTGCGAAAAGTAGTCTCTATTATGAGAAAGTCTCAATTACGAGAAATAGTCGCAATTATGAGAAATAATTAATAGATTCCTATTAATAGAAACAAATTTTCAATAACAAGAAATAGTCACAATTACGAGAAATAAAGTCTTAATTACGAAAAACAGTCTATATTATGAGAAAGTCTCAGTTATGAGGAATAAAGTCTCATTTGGGAGAAATTAAGCCTCACTTATAAGAAATAAAGTCTTAATTGTGAGAAATAAAGTCACAACTGCGAAAAAAATCTCGTTATGAAAAAAAATCTCAATTTCAAGAAATAAAGTCTCCATTATGAGAAATGGCATTTCAATTATGAGAAAGTCTCAGTTGCAAGAAATAAAGTCTCAATTATGAGAAATAAAATCTTAATCGCAATAAATAAAGTCTTATTTGTGAGAAATGAAGTCTCAATTGTGAGAAAGTCTCAAATACGAGAAATAGTCTCAATTACAAGATATAATGTTTCAATTATGAGAAATTAAGTCTCAATTACGAGAAATAAAGTCTTAATTATGAGAGATAGTCTTAATTACTAGGAATAAATTATTTGCTATAAAAATCTTAGTTGTGAGAAATAGTCGCAATTACAAGAAATAAAGTCTCAATTATGAGAAATGGTCTTAATTACTACAAATAAGTTCTCAGTCATGAGACAGTCTTAGTTGTAAGAGATAACGTTTCAATAATGAAAAATCACATTTCAATAACGAGAAATAAAGTTTCAGTGATGAGAAATAAAGTCTAAATTGCAAGAAAGTTTTAAATATGGGAATTCTTAATTCTGTTAATTCCTTGGAAGAAGATTGTGAAGAATTCAGCAGATTTGAGCTGATGTTGTTGCTCAGTCTTGTGAACAGATACTTTACCTCGCTAATAATTTCACTGAGACACATTCACAAAATCAATTTTACATGGTCATTTTTAAAGATGCGGTTAACGCAAATCTTACAGTGAAGAAGAGAAAGACAAGTAAACCCAACCAGCACACAAAACAGCTTCCAAAATCACTCCTATATGAGCTGAAGACTGTGGTGAATATTAAAAACACTGTTATTCTAATCATCTTCATACCTGTGCGGGATCCAGGGGGTTTGGATATATGGCACTGCAGGGTCTCTCTCGCGGCGAGAGGCAGTTCTCTCGGGAATGCTTGTGTTTATCTGACAACTGTGGAGAACCTGTGAAGGGTGAGGAGGTGTAAGCAAGAGTGTGATTTCAGCAACACACTGACACGAATGCTCAAATTACGTGCCCACACACACACACACACACACACACACATACAGACAGACACAAAAAGGACACAGCTCTCATTTCTTTGCTAACCAGCCAGCACATGAAATAAAGGCTCGTCCTTGTCTTTCCCTCCCGCTAGGGCGAGAATTGTTCTGCTGGGGTGACAGACGGCTATTTCGCAGGGAGAGATAGACTAGGCGACATGGGGAGCAGCCTGGACCTGCTCAAAACACTAACTTCCTCCTCCAATACAGGACAGGAGGCCACTGCTCCCTTATGTGCCCTGGCGACAGTCATCATGAGTCTAGAGCTCTTCAAGCTGCATTTTATGCCGTCTGTAATTCTCCAGAAGCGCTTCCTGTCTGCCACTGCTTTATGGGGGTCTCTATGGGAGGCAGGGAGGGCTGCCAAGGGGAGACTATAAGATTACATAAATGTCTCCATACATATTCCTGTTTTTATGATCTCTGTCCGCAAGTAAACACATGCTGGATGGAGGGAGATAAGAGGCCAAGGAAGAGCGGAGGAGAGAGAGAAACAGAGGGGAGAGTTGTGCTATATATCAGGATGCCGGCTTTCTGTAACCCACAGTAAAACAGCATTAAATGAGCCATAAACTTCACTGCGCTGTAGCATTTTATTTTTAATTAGGAAATCTGTTTATTACGGAAGCCTGATTCGGAATCAGAGTAAAAATAAAAAAAAATTTAAAATGGTAATTGCAATAAAGCTTAAAGTAAGAAAGAGTCAAAGTTGTAATTGCAATAAATAAAGATGCAATTCTGGGAAAAACAGTAATAATTTCTCGCAATTGAGTTTTTTTTTTTCAATGCAACATATAAGTCTAAAATACCAGAAAAAAGTCATAATTTGGACTTCATTTCTTATGATTGCAGGTGTAAGATATGTCGTATTTGAAGACTCATATAACAAATAAAGTTGAAACTAACATAAAATTGCAGCTACAAGAAATAAAAGTTAAATTGCATTATAAAGTCACAACTAAGATGTCACATTGTAAAAATATAAAGACTCAGTTATGAAAAATAAGTCTCAAATGTGAGAAATAGTCTTAATTATGAGAAATAAAGTCAGAATCATTAGAAATAAAGTCCAAATTGTGATATTAAGTCACTAAAGTGAGGCAAAACTGTGATGTAAAGTTGCAAATATGGGAAATGTCGAACTGTGAAATATGAACACACACTCAATCATAAGAAATAAAGGCTTAATTATGAGAAAAGCTGCAATTAAAAGAAAAGATCCAAACTGTGCTAAAGTCGCAAATGTTAAAGGCTCAACTATGAGAAATAAAGTTTCAATTACTAGAAAAAAAGTCGCAATTAAAAGAAAAGGTCCAAATTGTGTTATAAAGTCACAAATGTGAATAATGTTGGAATATGAAGATTCAATTACGAGAAGCAATAACAAGAAATATGTCTCAAATGCGAGAAATAGTTGCAATTGCAAAAAAACAATTATAACAAATGAAGACCAACTTGTTATAAAGTTGATATAAAGTTGCAAATGTGAGACCACATTTAGAAATATGAAGACTCAATTATGAAAAATGTCACAATTATGAAAAAACTCCAAACTGACTGATATAACGTTTTAAATGGGACATATGTCACATAGTGAAACAGATATTCTCATATATAGTCTATAAAGTCTCAATGGCAAGAAATGTAGTCACAATTATGATAAATAAGGGCCAAATTATGATACAAAGTCAAAAATGTAAGATACCGCATTGTGAAATAGAATGTCTCAAATACGAGAAATAATCAAAACTGCTTTTTGTTCATTTTTGGTTTCTATAACTTCAGTTTTGCATCAAAAAGTTATAATTTAGTTTTACTAACCTCTCTTTGAACCTTGGGTAAAAAAGCACTTAAAGTGAAGTATAAAAATAAAGACAAGAATGCTTGGTCGGTGCATTTCAAGCACGCAGACTGCTGTACATATTTACAAACGTGTTCTTGTGTTCCTGTGCTGGCATCAAACCTCAGTAGCTCTGCTGTGTGAACACTGAAATAAATGCTTGATATAGACATACTGCAAAAGAGCAAAGGTTTGGAATGTCTGCTCTGAGAGCGGACAGACTCTTCTCACCTCTGGCGCTGGACGGAGCCGAGCTGGTCACGTTGGGAGAGGCCGAGTGATTGGAACTGAGACTTGAGGTAGACGGACTTGGCTGGAAAGAGAGGAAGAAAAAAACGTGAGAAACATAAGAAAGAGTCCACAGACTTCTGCACTTTGTTGCTGGTCTATAATATGGACAGGTTATACAATAATAATTCGGTCTGGGATAAAAGAAAAAAGCTAAATGATCTGTCCATCCAGTCTATAATTCACACCTACAAATCCGATTCTCACAGTCAGAGAAAAGACAGAGCGAGACAGGAAGATTAAGCGGGGATGTGAGAGTGACAGATGAAAACAGAAAGAGTGCAATTAGGAGAGAAAAAGAGGCAGAGAAAAAGAACAAGAGAGAAAGAGGGAGATTAGGAGGAAATATGAAAGACAGCGAGAGAATAGAGAGTGTGCGTGTGTGTGTGTGAGTAGTTATCCGACGGCAGCCCATGCACTCACCTGCATGTTGAAGACTTCATCTGAGCTTTCTGATTGGCCTGTGATGTTGCTCACTTCATTGGAGGCCTGCGACGACAGCGAGGATGAAGAGTAACGGTTGACCGCTGGGTAACTGAGGGGACTGAATAATATAATAAAATGCAATTAGAAAGACTTTAACAAGTAGCATTTTTTTAATTTCTTATTTGTTTTAATGCTATGTCCTTTTCATAGTGAGAATAAAGTGAATGACAAGAGTCACAAAAAAAGCTACACAAGACATTTAAGATTAACACTTTTTTTTTTTTTCAAAATACATTCAGGTGATACTTTTTTCAAAATCAATTAAACATTTCTCAGTATAAAAATGTTGTCTATTAACAATTAGCATCAAATTCTGGTGAAAATGAGTGTAGAACTGACTAGAAGATTAGTGAAGTTATCATTTTTATATGAGCCAATGAGCCAATATGTTGATTTGTGTTGCAACTGGTCAATAATCAGTATTGACTGATAGATAAACTAAATGCAAAATCAACCAACTTCTCAGTGCATAATGAATGTTTTCTGCTTTGAAATATTTTGAATGTATTTTGTGTAAATACTGCATAAACAAAGGTTTAATTTCTGAATAATTGTCTTAAATATTATATTTAAAATTTCTGATTGCTAAAAATTTAAATAAATTGAATATTATTATTACTGTGTAAACAAAGGTTTAATTTCTGCATATTTATCTTTGTCATTATTGTATTTTATTAAATATAAAATATAAAATATTAAATTAATATTATTTTAATTAATTTTAATAATATCTAATTAAACATAAAATGATATAAAATATTATGTAAAAATTATATTTACGATTGTGAATTGTTAAAAAAAATAACAAAAAATATTATTATTACTATTGTTAAAAACAATATTCTTCATAATATTATTGCTCTTTTGTTTGTTTTGATTGCTTCTATTGTACTCATTTGTAAGTCACTTTGGATAAAAGCGTCTGCTAAATTACTAAATGTAATATTCATGATCAAAATTTTATTCATTCATTTTCAGTACTACTACCACTACTAATAATACTACTGCTAATACTACTACTACTAATAATTACAATACTAATCATCATCATCTTCTATCATAAATTAAGTAAATCAATTGATTTAGTCAGTGAGACGAATGCAAGCATATGATGCTTTCCGCAGAAAGTGTTAAAAAATATTATTCCAATCACAATAAATTGCAGAAATTAGCATGAAATTTTCCCCAACCCTACTTATATTACATATATATGAACATTATATCTTCTGTCAGCCATCCTGCTCTCTAGATTTAAGCACTAGCCACTGAAAAATCTAAATTGCCGACTCAAACTCGAAAAGAGCTCCTCACCTGCAGCGTGACACCACACGCGCTCCTCCCTCTGGACTCATTATGTTGGGCGCTGAGTTTCTTCCGGCTCGAGGGCTTCCGTTGGTGAAGTGGATCGGACTGGCTCGCACATAGGCAGGAAACTCCTTCAGAGCGTGGGAAAGATAGAAAGATGAGCGCACAACGAACGGCTTGGGAAATCAGAAAGAATCTGACTGCTGATATGCACCTGTATGCCCAAGCTGGATTTCATCAGATGAAACTGATCCACCAGTTTCTTGTGCAGAGGCCGCATGTCCTGAGGAACAAACTTCTCATGCACCGTCAAACCAAACTCCAGTATGTGAGCCTGAAGGACAAAAGATGAGTTTCAAACATGTGCAACAGTAATGACAATGCATTTTAACCTGAGGAATTAAGTAAAACAGAATATATACTGGTAAATAATGTAGGGAGAGACATGATTTTATCCACTGAGATTTGAATAAATCGTGAAAAAAAGGAGGCTATATATTATTGACTAAACCATTTTCCCCACCCACTTTATTTTCTTTAAAATAATGCAAGAAATAAAGTCTGAGCTGCAGTATACTATTAATGTGGGACTCAATTTTGAAAAACAGCCTCAACTGTGAGAAAAAGACTCAATTAAGCCACAATTATTAGAAATAATTGTCCAAACTGTGACAAAGTCACTAATGTGAGATATATTACACCGTGAAAGACTCAATTATGAAAGATAGTTTGAGTACCTGAATATAAAATGCAATTTGTCAAAATATGAAGACGCAAATAAGTGAAATGGTCTCAATAGCGAGAAATATGTCTTAAACGTGAAAAATAAAGTTGCAATTATCAGAAAAAAAAATTATACTTTTAAGAAATTAAGTCCAAATTGTGAAATTGTTGCAATTATAAGAAATAAAGTCCAAATTGTGAATTAGTCTCAATAGCAAGAAATAATGGGCAAATCTGAGAAATAAAAACGCAGTTATCAGAAAAAAGTAGCAATTATAAGAAATTAAGATCAAATTGTGAAATAGTCTTAATAGCGAGAATTAAATCTCAGATGTGAGAAATAAAGACACAATTATCTGAAAAATTCGCAATTATAAGAAATGAAGTCCAAATTGTGAATTAGTCTCAATAGCGAGTAATACTGGGAAAATCTGAGAAATAAAAACGCAATTATCAGAAAAAAGTAGCAATTATAAGAAATTAAGTCCAAATTGTGCTCAGTAACGAGAAATAAATCTCAAGTGTGAGAAATAAAGACACAATTATCCAAAAAAGTCGCAATAAGAAATATAAGAAATTAAGAATTATAAGAAATAAAGTCCAAATTGTGAAATTCTGAAACTCTGAGAAATAAAAATCCATCCGAAAAAAGTAGCAATTATAAGAATTAAAGTCTAAATTGTGAAATAGTCTCAAATAGTGAGAAATAAATCTGAAATATCAGAAATAGTCACAATTATCAAAAAAGAGTTGCAATGTGTAAAACGATCAAAAATAAGTTGAAAATTAACATTTTCTGCTTGCTGTTATTTAACATGAATTTTATGTAAACAAAGCTCTAACAAACCAAGAGTAATAAGATGAAAGACATTTATTAAAGCAGCAAACAGGTCCATTTTTATTTCATGTTGTCTTTTAAACAGCTCGCTTCATAACTAAATGATCAGCAAAATATTTCCTCCCCTCTCAGTGTTTAAAAGTTCACTTTCATGCTTGTAACTGGCTTATATCCATGGTTACTGTCTAGACAACAGCATCATGTGCTCGACTCTGGAGAGTTCCCGGTTACTAAGCAGCACGGGCTCGAAGGGAAGAAGTGAGACCAACAGAAAGCCAGCTTGTGCAGATCATAATGGCTAAATCCCAAACGCCAGTGGAGAAACAGTGAATGATGAGCGTGAAACATCATAAATGTGTGTAAAATCTGGTGTAGATTAGATTTGGGTTCTTGAGACAAACCTGCTCAAACATAAGCTCTCGGAGACGGCCAATTTTGTCTCCGTCTTCGGGATGATTCATGATGTAGTCCTTCACGAAGAACGCCTGCGAGAAATAAAAGAGACACAAAATTACACTCCTTAACCAATGCATTGTGCCTCGTCAGCCTCCACAGTTTGAATTTACCTTGACATTTTCAGCAAACAATATCATGCATAGTTTAGTCAAAACTTGATTAACTTTCTGTTTTAAGGGGCATGAACTGCTGCAACCAAATAAAGTGCAAAAATGTGAGCTTAAAACATGCATGTTTTCAGATCTTCCAAGCTAAAGGGGAAGGAGAAAGAACAGACGGTGTATCTGTGTCCAATCTGTTCCAAAGACGATGGACTGGTATCTCCAAAGAAACAGTGGGAGAGCAGAAGCTTCAGGAGGCAAAACTCTCAAGACTTCAAAGATTCCAGCACGCAGATTTTTCCACTGCCTCGAATATAACATTTGGCCTGAACACCAGCCGAATGCTACCAGCAGATGCACATTTTAACTGCAGCTGGACGCTATACCTGCAGATCACTAAAGCCACTAACGATGACAGTAAGTTTCAGCGACAAAGTGGCCGGAAGTCA